>VZUI01088396.1:0-208453 GCA_013401135.1 Cettia cetti | reverse complement strand
GGAGAGGAGAGGAGAGGAGAGGAGAGGAGAGGAGAGGAGAGGAGAGGAGAGGAGAGAGGAAGAAGTACTTACAACATAGTCCTAGTATCCTATTGTAATTTTACAATTCAAAACATATTTTTTCCCACCCACATCTAAATTGACCACTGACTGTTTTATCAAAACCAAAACAGATGATGGCTGCAACATTTTCATCACCGTTGGTCTACCATGGATATCTTCAGGCCATTAAACCTCATGGATGCAAGAATATTTTATAGTTCAAATCATGTAACATGGCACTTCACTACAGGGCCAAATTCTGTCTGGTGAGGAAAGGATCTTGTCAAAGATTTCAGATTTGGATTTTCAACTGCAAAGTTAGAGACTACTTTTCTGTGAGAACAGGGAAAGGAAAAAGGAAAAGGGAAAGGAAAAAAGTGGGATAAATACGGGGTTATTGTTAATCTAGAGAGAAAACCAGGAATAGTTTAAGAGGTGGTTTCCTCATTTTGGGATGTCACTCCAAATTCACAACAGAAACACTACTTGAGAAATGTCTTCCAAAGCTGGATGAAAAAAATAGGCAGTTACATCTGAGATACAGCTAATTCTCACCACTCCTTTGACTTGAATGGTATGATTGTGGATAACTAAGATCTGACCTTGAAACAGATTTCATTTTTGCCTGGAGTGCTCTGATTTGGCACTGCAGATGCACAACTTGGCCAGATGTCAGGCTGGATGGTGTGAGTGTTGATTTGTTCTTCCCTGTCTGCAGTTACAGGGTGGTTCCTGTGCTCAATCTCAGAGTCATGGTCAGCGCTGTAGCATGGCAGGGCTGCAGGAACAGAGGCTCCTGATGAAGGCAAAAAAACAGTAGTCCAAAAGCTGACACAAAGCCCTGATCACCACTATCTGGTGGGACCTGCAGCCAAGAGACCGAGACCTCTAACTACTCATTCACCCAGACAGGACATACTGAGCTCAGACTTGGTATGGTCTGGACTTTGTATGTCATTTCTCACTCCTCCAGACAACTGCAGTTTAGCCCTCACCTCTCTTGTGCATTTGGCTTGCCTTTGTAACACTGAAATAGTACAACCTCTCTCAAGCCTCTAGTTTGAGCAGTCTGACCAGGTGTCAAATCAGTTTTCAAAACAGAATATCCAGCTTTAAAGGATCAGAGAAAAATAATAAAACCCCCATCTGTCTAACCAGACACCAATCACTGCGTTATCTGAGTGCCTCACAAATAAAGCATGTCATACAGAACATTTGTTGCCATTTATCTCAGGAATGGTGTTTGCATATCAGCCATTATCTTGGGATTTTGCAAATTACCTAAAGGCATTTGAGTCAAGGCACAGAGAACAAGGTGAGTAGTAATTGCAGTCATTCAGACCTCATGACACTTTTCACAACTGTCAAATAACAAAGTTAACTAATGAGATAATCCACACCTGTGAAAAGATTCATAAAGAAAAAGGACTTCTCTTCCTACACTAACTGTTCAGTTAAATGTCAACAGGCTCCAGCTGACCATCACAGAAAGACAATTCTGTGCATGTAAGAGTACCTAAAGAAAAAGAAAAAAAAAAAAAAAAAAAAAAGGCCAACCTGCCATGGAGACAATGTATAAACTCACAAGAGAATTTAAGAGCATGGCGGTTGGTGTAACCCAAAGTAGGATTCAACAACCCCAGACCATCCTCAGTCTAGGAACAACCCCGCACCCAGAGAAAACTAATTCCACTTTTTCCTCCACATCTCTGCATTGAAAACAGAAATAACAGCATTTGTTTTACTCCCTTCGACAATGTGAAGTTTGTTTTTTTTTTAGTTACTTTCAGAAACTTGATAGAAGACACTTCTGAGTTTTAATTGACCAGAAGAACTTTTTTTCAGATAACAGGACAAAAATAATGCAAAAGCAATAGGTGGCAGAAAAGGTTTCAAGTTTGGGTTAAAGCTACATAATTTGATTAAAAGTACAAAGGATGTAGACCACTGGGATGAGCCCTCTTGCAGGAGGTATTGCAGAAACACTTCCACTTCCAGGGAACATGCTGTACTAGTGCCAAAATTTCGGTCCTTGCACAAACTCTGACCTTTTTTTTGTCAGTCCCTGGCTCAGTTGCACCCCAAGGGGCCAGAAATCTCAGTGTTTTTTCAAACAATTATACATGATTACATAGTGATGTGAAGTGCCTTAAAATGAATGAGTGAAGACAT
This sequence comes from Cettia cetti, assembly GCA_013401135.1. Lineage (NCBI taxonomy): Eukaryota > Metazoa > Chordata > Aves > Passeriformes > Sylviidae > Cettia > Cettia cetti. The sequence continues at coordinate 206,239 of VZUI01088396.1, read as the reverse complement.
TTGCAAAGAAGTGCTCTTATAATCCTTGTGATGGTGCACAATGGGACATTTTATCCACACTCAATCTTCATATTTCCTAAATTTGCATTATACATCATAGCTGTACTATAGGCAATACAATCTATTGAAGTATGCATTAATTAGCTTGGCTTTTCTTCTAAACAGAGGTCATATAATTAAATATTAAACTGTCAAAGGAGTCAGAGAAGTCCTTTTTATCATGTTCTGCTCCATAATCTTCATAGTGCAATATCTTCTGGAGAAGGTGCAAGGACTAGTCTCAGAGGAAGTCAAGAGGCATATTACATTCTCTAGAAGTTACCATCAAGGTAGCTCTTGCAGCTGTGAGCCAAAGTCTGAATTAAAAATATCTGTATCTTCAGGGACTCTGAAGGTGTCCCATCTAGTCAAAAGGGGCAAGCTTCTATGATATTGATGACACTTTATAATGGCAATACCGTTGAGCTCTGCAAAGCCAGGACAAAGGATTGGAGGTATCATCATACAAAGGAGATACATTACTTGTCCTGTAGGCTTGGCTACTCACTGAAGTAGGAAGGATAAGAATGGAAATTAATTTACATTTCCTGACCTACCTCACATTAACTGCACAGCCACATTTTCTTGTTTGTGGTAAATGCAAGGTAATCTTTTCCTACTTATAAATTTATATTCCATCATAACCAATGGAATCTTGTTTGTAACAATTCCATAAATGCCTGTTCCTTAGAGACATCCTCTCACCCCTCATGGTAAACTGCCAGGGGTTGAGACTCTTTCTGGGGATTCTTCTACACCCCAAAGATATGCACATTTCAATACATTAGGAAAAAATTATCCCACTACAGACAGAAAATTTATGTTTTGTTCAGAAAATAAAAGAAACAAAAAAAGGACAAATCAACAACTGATTCACAATTAATGACTTGCTAAACATTTTGCTTCATACCCACAATCTGTTTACATGAATTGCTTTAGTGTAAAAGTCAGAAAGTTAATTGCTCAGTTGCAGGAACCTTAGATAAAAGCTGGTTCAGTAACTATAATTCACTGCAGCCAACCAGAAGTCTGGAAATAAATAACTTTACACCAAAGTAATTCTACTGCTCTCTGATGCTTCACAAGGAACAGAAGGGGTTTGAACCAAAAAGAGCTTGTTTTACGAAAGATAATGTTCCTGATTGTAATTTATTCCAATCAAAGCACCCAAGTAGCATAATTTCTGAGCTCTTTATTTCTCTGAGTGTCCATTTCAAGAACATCCTAAAGCTCACATCAGGGTTTTCAGAAAAAAAGTGCCTGTGCTGGTCTGCTCCCCAGCCAGATTCAGCAGTGATATGCTTTAAATGCCACTACCTCACTTCTGACATGACTGTATTTTTCTACATTCCGCTGGAGTTCAGGAGCCTTTAAGATAATATCCAGAAGTGATACATCATGTCCTTCCTTTTGCTTCCCATAAAGTAAAATGTCATCTCTATAAACTTCTACTCCCTTTTAGGCCCTCTGGGCAGCATCTCACTCACTTCCCTTCAGATCAAGGGTCTGCAGAAGCAGTAACTCCCCAACAGCCTCTGCCCTTTGTCAGCTGCTCTTGCCAAACTGGACAAGGACTTTGTGGAAGCTGTGTGATGCATCCCACAAGAGCCGTATTCATGCATGAGACAGCATGGAGATAGAGCAAGCAAGCTTTCTGCCCTCCCTCTTGCCTGATAGGACTTTTTTTCTTCTCTGCCCAGGAACAGCCTTTCGTGGGGACCTGTGGGATTGCTGACAGCACAGGGTGGTTTCCAGCTTCCACAGCAGCCCCCCCTTGAAGCACACACTTCTCACAAAGCCAAGGCCCAAAGGCCTCTCTGTACCTGCAAGAGCTTGGTAGAGGGGCCTTGGATTACCACGATACAAAGATGTCACTCATATCCTCTTTGCCTTTGTAGCATGTTTGAATGGATCTAGACAACTGGGTTGTCACCTTGAGCTGGTGCACTTTTGTCCCTTTACAAATCCCAGTCACCTCTGCCCTGGCATCGATGTGATGTGTATTAACTCTACTGCAGACCTTAAAAGTAACAGTCTAGGCTTGCTCATGAATGCCTGAACTCAGAAAATAAGTAACTTTCACTTGTATTTTGCCTTTCTCCCTGGCTTCTTTGCTTTGACAGACACATTTCCAATACCCTATTATCTTGCATGTTTGTACTACAGTAAGTAGGCATAGCTGATTTACCTTTTCTCTAGCATTCACTGCTTTCTGTACTACCATCCTGCCCCTTCTGATTCATCTTTTCTTCTTAACAGAACAAAGACGTTTGCTTAAAAAACGAACAAGATTAGAGGTGAAAACAACTGTGAATCTTTCTTCCCTTCACTGGACAGCCTCCACCTATACACCTTTCCTCAGCTATCTACCTCCTATTTGAAAAAACCATCCTAGCCTGGCTAGGATCTTCCTTTCTCTTCCCCAGCATCAACTCCCTGGGAGCACAGATCCACATGATTTTCCAGCACCTTAATCTTCGCAGCAACATCCCACACCAGCCCTGTGCCTGGTCTGATGGCCCTGGGCCAAGTGAGATCCACTAACAGCTACCAGCATTGTAACAAATAATTGCTCATTAAATGCTTTCATCTTCTTAATGCACTTTGACAACCAAAAACCCAGAAAAATGTCCACACCAAGTCACCAGCAAGGTCTGACAAACTGCATGTGCCCTGCCCAAAATTGTAAACTGACTATGAGGTCACAGGTTTAAGGAGCCACGTGTCAGTGAGACTCTCATGATGCACATGATGCTTCCTTCTTGCAAAAAAGAAATCTTTTTCTTGGACTTCTCTAAAGATGCAAAATTATCAAGCAGGAACTGAAGAGGCTTAAGAGATAAAGAGGGTTATAATTGTAGAATTAGTACCATCACAGATGTCTCCAAAAGCAATTGTACTTAGGAAAAAAGGTACTCAGTGAACATATGAATCCTTGCTAACTCAAGAATATAATTCACTAGGTACCAACTGACTGTCAATGACTATTGTCTGTTCTCAATTTTTATTTATTTCTACTAACTCAGATAAATAAATCTTGTTTCGACCCTAATGCATGACTCAGTGTTCAGTACAAAAAGCAGGTTAGTAGCAGCAGTTGCCTCAGCTGGAAAGTACCAGGTGCCTCTCTCTATCTCTCACCTCTTTTGTTGCAGTAACTACTTGGTGTGGTGAAGATAAGAGAAACGCTATTCAAGAGTTCAAATGCTCCCAGTGAAACTAAAAATTAGTGCCGAAACCAGGCCCAAATTGAAGACCAGGTGTCAAAAAGTCCCCTTCAAACCATATAAGGGGGTAGAAAAGAAGCAGAGGAAATGAGAGATAGGAGGATGACCTGTTCTTTCTGTGCTTTTTCACTGAATGATTCCAATAAACCAAAAGCTTTCTCTTCTCAAAAGTAAATAGAAAGTTACTTCAATGGAGGCCATCCCCTACAGCCACAGGATTCATTCCCTTGAAAACAAATTTAAAAGTTACATCTTCCTTTTGCCAGTCTATAAAGGTAAAGGAAATTAAAGTTACAGGGATTAAGCCTGCTGTGACATCTAGGCATTCATTCATTCATCTCCTGTCTGAACTTCAGTCATGTTGCAGGGCATGGCTCAGCATGAAATTGTGAACCCATCTGAGAAAAGGATAAAGTGGTCTCCTGACTTATTTCCTGTGGGTTAGAAAGGACATCATCACTGCTCACAGTGACCAGAGCTGTAATTGTTAAAATCTGAGGATGATTTTGAAGATTACATTGCCCACAACTTGAACACCTTGGTTGTTTGCTGAGCAGCTGGGGTTAAGAAGCCCCATCTAGATCCCAACAATGTCACTGGAATCACATGTACAACCCCCACGAGAGCACTGCCCCCCCCAGCTGCTCATGTTAAAAAATGGTAATGTTAGCAGAGGAGTGCAGAGGGGATATACAGGTTCTTGACACTACAGGAGGATTTCAGCTTCCCAGCAGTGACACTGGCTCTGGAGGGACCTCCAGAGTGGAACAGAACTCTGCCTAATATGGATTTCAGCATCAACCTCAATAAGCATTCAACTAAGGAAGCAATATTTGTGTCACTGCGTCTACTGAAGGGTGAAAAATCTTCATGGGTTTAAAACTGGCTTAGTTAATAATGGAAGTCTGTCTGCACTAATGTGTCCCTCAGGTAAATGTGCCTTCTCTTAGTTTAGTGTAACTGCTTCTTCACATGTGTTTGTGTGTGTGTGTGTGTGTGTATGTGTATGCATTCCTAACTAAAGGAAATTGCACTCAAACCAAAATAACATATCCTCTGCCCTCACAGAAACTTAAAACCATTCTATTGGCTGAGAGAGAATGAGCAAAGAATCAATAGAGTACAACTTTATGCTTATGCAATCTTTTGTATCTTCAAACTTTTAAACTATATCCTCGTTGTCAATGTACCTTGAAATTTCTGAAAACCAGTTATATACAGAAAAATTCTTAAGGAGTTTTCTTATTTTTATTTGATCCACAGTACTGCACACAAAAAGAGAATATGCAGATGTCACTCTTGGATGCACAATAAAGAGCTTGATTCCAGTTCCAGGTAGAAGAAAGATCAGAAGGCTTTATTTACAATTCATTCAGCTTTTTTATAACATGCTGCACTAAAAAGGCACATTATTGGCCCATAGAATGGACACTTCTCTCCATTGGTTAAGTAAAAGAAACTACACCTGGAGAGGGGTTGTTATGAGAAACTTAGAAATGTTATGAGAAGAAAATATTTTTACCTAGAAATGTTATGGCTATTTACAGGAACTTATCCTTGAAAGAAATTCTCTCAAGAAATCTCCCTAAGATCAAAAAATCAGCCACTGATAGGCTGAAAACCTTACAGATTCAGAAATATCAGGCCCACATGCAGAAATACTTCTGTGAGAACAAGGACATTCTTCAGGCTGTGCACTCAAGAGAACCACAGCTGAGGAGGGTTTAGTTTTGTCATTCTTTTCTGGCAGGGTCTTTCCTGTTTGCTGTATCTATCATGGAAAAGCAATGTGCAGATTGATTCCTACAAAACCCCTCCAAGCCCCTAGGTGGCTTGGAGATCACAATATATTCTAAAACTCTTCTCATCACCAGGTAGAACCTGTATTGCTTACAGCTTTGTGAGGCTATAACTATTTAGTGGAAGTATTCCTTCCACTAGTGGTGATAGTAGTGGTGGTTAGTGGTTTTCTTTATTTGTGGTTAATATGATTACTCTTTATCTGAGGTTTGGAGAGAACAATTTTTTTTTTTTTTTTTTGGCACCTTCACCCAACCTCAATTTAAAAACTAGAAGCATCCTCCTATTCTAAAGAAACTGTGGTTCTCACACCAGGAATGTGATTTTCCTCCTTCCACAAATAAAATTCACCTCATTGTAGCTCATTGCAAGAGCAGAAGAGAATCTCTCAGTTCATATGTGCAGGGAAGATTTACGTAAATGCCAAATGCCCACCCTACTGGACATGAGACAGTCCAGGACTAAAGTATGATTCTTGCAGTTAAGTTTCTAAAAAAGTCCTGTAGTTCAAATGTTAAAAAGAACACATCAAAATCTTAGATGAGTTGTTGTTTTTTTGGGAAAAGCATGCTTGTGAAATAGAGTGGTGATGAAACTGCAGGGTAATTCTGTGGGAAAGACACTAGGAATTTCCTTAGTCCAAACTCCTTCTGAAAGCAGGGTCACTGAAGAAATCAGATCAAGCTTATCAGGGCTGTATCCATTTAACCTCCTTCAAAACGTCCAAGGATGTAATCTGCTCAGCCTCTCTCAGCAACCAGCTCCACAGCCTGACTGTTCTTAGTGAGAAATATTTTCTCTTACATCCAGGCTGATGTCTGTCTCACCTGCCCCATTCAGCAATGGATCTGCATTTTTCTTGTTCATCCTTTTACTGCTAAGCAGCACAGAAACTTCTATAGTTTCCCTTGATATCCCTCACAAGCACTCTGAGCAGTGTTTTTCTAATGCCATACCTACCTGCCCAAAGTTCCTAAATCCCTCCTTTGAACCCTTTCATGCTGTTCACCTTCTGAATTCTGCCTTTTGCATTGCCCAGTCATCTCATGGCCATGCCTGACCCTGGTTCCCCCTCATTGTGCCTGAGAGGAGAAAGGGCAGCAGTCAGGGATAGGGGAAGGGGTCAAGGAGAAAGAATGGATTGGACAAGAAATCAGGAACAGCAAAAGAAAAGTTCCTCAAAGCAGAAAGAAATTCTCTGTGTTTTATATTCTGGGTATCTGACTTCATACTCTGGAGCCTGATTTCCTGAAATGCTGAGTATTCAGCTGCAACTGGGCTCAAAAGGAACTGAACTCTGCTTAACAGATAAAACTGAGCACACTGGAAAAATCTGCCCATAGGTGCCTCAGACTGAAAAAATAGAATCTTGTCTGTGAATTTGCAAAATAGGGCTAATAATATCTCTCATTCTCACAAGGGTCTTGTATAAATAAATGCATTCATTGCAAAGTGCTCAGATACCACAGGGATGAGCTCAATAGAAAAGCCCAGGAGGCAACTGAAAATTCTGTCTTTGGAGAAGGGTTTGAATAGTGTGCAGCAAATAAGGCTTAAGTCCTCTCATCTGTGTAATAGGGAGTAAACAAGAGACTGAATAACTGCTGATTAAGTGAGCAGCATCCATCCTGCATGATGAATGAGCTATGGTCCTTTGGAAAAAATCTATATGCAACTGTGTCAATAAAAACTGTGCCATGATACATAGACTCAGTGGAGAGGACATTTATCTCCTGATAATCATTGTAATTCTGACATTTCCTGATTTTTTGGTAAAGTGACTCTGCAATCTTAAAACTGTTCTTTTACTATAATTTCTGTACATCCTTGTATTTATGTTTATTTAAAATATTGTGGTTTAATAGAGCTTCAAAGCAGTCTATTTTTGGCATGCAGACTTATTGAAATAACTTTGATAAATCAAGGAATATTGTCACAGTTTACATTTTCTATTTGTTGCACTAGTTCCTCCTAGTGTACATGAATCCTTCTAGCTTATCAGTGACTGAAAATTAGTTTCTTCTGGGGTTTAGTAGTTTCCATATTTAATCCAGTGCATCGATAATTGCAATACAAATGTATGTGTTATGTGTGTATCTGGAATAAAACAGGCAATCCCTGAATTACTTAGGGAAGCTGTATTTATGTCTGCATACAGGGAAAAATCCTGGATGATGTGTTTGTCATAAACACTTGTAATGAGAGAGGAAAATTGGGTTGTGGGTTGCTAGAAGGAGTTTAAATAAATTGCTTTATGGCTACAGAAAATTTCAAAAATAAGACGCTTTCTAAAGCAAGGTGCAGTACTGATCTCAGAAAGTAATTTTGCTTCTTTAAGCCAAAAGAATTCTTTTTAGTTCCATTCCAGTTTGGTCAGATAGCTGCATTCAAAATGTGGTGTCCTACTATAGAAATAGAGTAATTTTTGGGTTACTTGCAGTCTGGCCAGGCTTAATATTAGCTTTTGTTTGAAATGGCACTGTACTATCCTTGTACAACTTTCTGCTAAAAGACAACTCACTGCAGGGGATTTACCCATCAGTTCTTGGGGCAGCTGCTCTAAGCACCTCAGCCAGTCTGCAGCAAGACTCTTTATCCATTCCTACTCATAGCTGCCAAAATTAAGTGGCCTTTGTTCTGTCTACCACTTGGGAACAAGGCAAACACACTGCCATACCAGCAGGAGAGCACACTGCTGCACCTGAGAGCTAGCATCAGACTCCACCAAAACCCTTCCAGAAAGAGTTCAAAAACCAAACCCTAGTGTCTGCTGCTGCTGCTGGTAATTACCACATCATTATAGCAAATTAGTTTCTACAAGCAAAAGCAAAAGCATGTTTAGATGAAGGTAAAATGTCTGAAGACACAAACAATTATCATCTACAAGAAGGGCTTCAAAGTTCATACCCGGTCAAGTCTAGCATGAAGAAGAGCAGATGGTATGTCAGCACCAGAAACAGAAGCAATATTTTGGGATTAACCTGGCTTTTCTGTAACCAACATAGTGCAAGGATTATCAGCTTTCAAGATTTTGTTTTCCTTCCTGTGCTTTAGTGTCACACAATTTCAGAGCAGCTACATATGACAGACAATGCTGCTATTCCTCCTTTGGATTTTATACTGGAATGTTATTGGAAAATTCAAGAAAGAGTTTGAGAAGATGGATGTCACCCTAGGACAATGTCTTCAGCTTTCCACACCATCGTTGTCATCAGACCAAGAACTTGTGCAGGCACATGGAGGAAAGAAACCTTACATTGATGGGGGAGCAAGTATATCAATATTTTGCACTCCTGTAACTTTTGTTCCTTGGGAGGTTTCAAGGATCTTGCCACACATTTACTGTCATATTGAAGCCCTGTTGCTGAACTGATCTTTAATCTCTCACTGTCCACTTTGTCACCTCCTGAAAGCTGCTGTCCCTGTAGTTGAGGTGACTGGGTGGCATTTGAGCCCCTCTTGACCATCACACTGTGCAGGGCTGTAAGTTGCCATGAATCAAAACAGAATAAAATCTCCTTTAATAAGTCTGGCAGTAAAGTGCATGGATTTAGAAGAACCTCCACAGTCCATATTGTGGGGGAAAATATTTCCCAGAAAAGGGCAAGGCAGAAGCTAGAGGGGGAAACTGCCTGCCACAGTTCAATCTGCTTCTGAATGTACATCTTCAGTGGAATATGATGAAATATTCATTTCCAATTTAAAAAATAGACATTTAAACAACAAACAAGACACAAAACAGGGAAGTGAACCAACCCCAGATAACATCTTTACTCAATCCCTTGTCTTTAGTCTCAATAAATGTGCAGAAAAGGAGAAGAAATGTTTAAACTAATAGGAGACAATTATAGCAGTCAAGCTTTTTCACACCCACCTTTCATTCCCTTCCTGAAGTATATTTGCCACCCAGACAATAGCAGGCAAGATATGCCATCCATTGTTTCAGTAATGATAAAGGTGGGTGGAACAGTGGCTGCTGGCATGATCCCATGACAGAGAAAAATTCCCTGTCACTACAGTGTGCTGGAAACCTTATGTCTGACAACCTGTCTCGTGTCATCCCTTCCTGCAGCCTCTCCCAGCTGGGGAAAGTGGGCTCCCACCTCCCTCTGGGGCTTGTGGATGTGTTTCCAAGGCCAAATCCCCTCCTGCTGCCAGCCCCAAACTGCTCTCCTCCGTGCTTTTTTGAAGCTTTCAGCATGAGACTGTTCTCTCCCAAACATAATGCAGAGATATGAAAATACTTTAAACTCTGCTGTCCTTTGCATGATCCAGGAACCCCTGGGCTTACTGAAAAGGGACGAGAATCTCCCAACTGGAGCTTGCACATGCTCCAGATACCACAAATTAGATTTGCTCTAATTTGTAATCATCACTAGCACACCAACACAATGCCTGAGCCGTGACAACCCTTTAGGCACATCCCACTGCCTGGGCTGCAGCAAGGAGCACCTCTTTGTCCTGCAGGGACAGCTTTGGAGGTCTGGGGACCCACGATGCACAGCCACATCCTCTGCTACTGGGGCACCCAACCACTGGGGGAAGCTGTGTGCTGACCAGGCTGCACTTCTGCTGAGGGCAGCCCACCTGCCAGGAACAGCCCTGCATGGCTTAGCAGAGCTGTTTGAGACAGATGCCATGGTGTTGTAAGGAGAGACAGCAAAAATCTGTAGAATGATGAATAAATGGTCTCAGCTTTGTTTTCTCAAGCTGTATATTCTCCTTCCCTATGAACTACAGGCAATGGAAAGTAATTGGTGACTACTAGACAGAGTTGGTTTTTTTTAAAAAAATGCATATAGTTTAGAAAAGCCTAAGTACTCCAGTTGACATCTTACTCTAAAAACTTGCACCCTTTCTCCCCTGGCACTGTAAAGGATTCGGACAAGGAATCCTCTTACCAGATATATTAATTCTAAAATAAGGAACACACATAGCTATAGAATTTAATAAGGTTATTGGAATGGAAAATGGCACTTCTAGAAAATACATATCTTTGTTGTTGTCAGTCTGTTATAAAAAAATGCATCTGGAACTCCTGTTTTTGTGGCAATGTCTAAAAGGAAGTTTTATTTCTTCATTAATGAGAGACAAAGCCATGAAGTTTTCAAGCTGCTTCATATTTTGAATTCCCTGTGCAAAGGTTGCTTTTAGAAGGCATTTCACCTTTATCAAATGCTGCCACAGAGCAACAGCATGATGGAAATTTTACATCCTCTGTCTCTTGCAGGACCTTTCTGGCTTCTCAGCACACAGTTCAGTAAGCAAAGATACAAACTAATAACAAAAGAGAAAATGCTTTTATTTATTTTTCCCTGATCTCTAAGGTGTTGGTGACTCTCAGAACATACTTCCCAAATGAATAATTTCAGTCTTTATGGCTCATTCAATTTTAGTTTGCACACTGCACTTTATCCAGCTCGGGCTCTGTCAGTATAATGCAAAAGATAGCCATTCAAGATACTGGGTTTCTATTCTCCATATATGTAACATTGGCCAGAATTCATGCCCAGAGACATAACAGGCTTTTGTGCTGATATTTTTGGCTGATATTAGGAACTGCTACAATAAAGAGGGATGGAAGCCATCTGCAGAAAACACACACACACAGACAAAAGCAGTTTTACTGGTCAAGGAATCCAGGATCAATGCTTTCCTTCAGCTCTGGATATTATCAGAGCTATGCAGGAGCCAGAATTTCTGTCTCAGAGACAGTCCAGGATTTTGAATCTTTCCACATTAGATGAGAACAGAATGTTTATTTTCAGAATTATCCCTACAAATGTTTTTAATTAAAATATTATTTTCTATTTTGACATTTGTCCGTTATAATTTTTCATTTAAAAGGAAAATTTGCAGTGAAAACCACTCCAAAATGAACCCAAGGGGTTCCAGTCTGATCAGCTTGTCATTTCAGACGTTAGAGAAATGATGCCTTACAGAAAGCAAGAAGGTGGCTTCATTACTTTCCATTTTGTTCAAAGTGAAATATCATTATAATCAATATTTCCTGCGAAATGTCCCAGTTATAACAAGCTGACACTATCAAACATAAAGCTGCTTCCACCAAACGTTTTTGACCATATTTGCTAAGAAGTACTTATCTACACAGGAGGAATTGAGATGCCTGATATCCTTTCCATGCAATTGTTCTTGCTCCTGCCTCACTCAAACTCATTTCTTATTAAAGCCTCAGGAGGAAGCAAACTAGAAAAGCTGCAGGGAGGGGAAAATGACCTAGCGGGAGAAGCAACAACTGACACAAAAGAAGGAAATGCCTTATTAGCGACCCCACTAAAGCTAACAAGCTGTCCCTTGCATATTCCTCACTCCCAATGAGCTGGGGTGGCAAGTGTCTTGAAGACATGAGCTGGAAAGCATGAGCTGAGCCAAACTAAGCTGAGCTGAATTTGTCATCTCATTCATGCAGGCCATGTTCAAGGGCTCTGGAGCCAGTCTAGCTGAGCCCTGAACTCGGTTCAAATGAAATATTCAGTAGTAGAGCCAAGAGGATCATCTCTGCACCAGTCAGAGACTCTGGCATTTAGTTCATCCCTGTGCTCGCTGTGCTCTGCCAGGACGCAGAGGCCCTGTGCTGATAACACATCCCGCAGGACATGCCCAGCCAGGTTCCCCCAGACGTGGCAAGAGACATCAGCATAGCTTTGAGCTCAACAAGGTCTCTCTCAGCTGCCCCACAGTAATTCTGTATGGGATCACTCCCTGCTTCTCTCTGCCCAGCATCACCAGCAGCAATGCTGAAAGGGTCAGATCTTGAGAAAATGCTGCTTAAAATTGAGATGCAGGCACAAGTACTCACAAGAAGCATGGGGGAAACAGGCACTATGAAATGCCCTGCAAAAAAGAAAACATGCTGAATTGGTTCACCTATATATTTAGATCTGGAAAACTAATAAAGGGAAAAAACCCAAAACATTAATTTTAGAAACAATTATCTACAGAATTATTTATACCCTAGTGAAGCAAAAGACTCAATTTTTCTTTCTACTACTTTGTCACCTGGACACTTCAGTGCCTTTTTCCTGCCCTAGGCTGCCCTGAGAGGCTGGAGAGCTCAAAGGACAAAGCCCAGCACTTCTTTCCTTGCCCACGGTGCAAGCTCTGCCTGCCTCTGCGTCCAGTCACGTACATCTGCTGGAGGCTTAAGTCAGGGCTGGATGGCAGTGAGTTTGTAGCTGCTTCCAGGCTTCTTTCCCCTCCCCTCTTTTCCTCTCACTGCATGAGGACTCCAGTGTGGTTCCTATTGCAGAAAGGTTTTCACACCAGCTGCAGTGAGGCGATGCCAGCTCGGTGATGCCAGCTCGGTGATGCCTCTTGCTGCAGCAGTGCTTGTCTACAGCAGTGTGGCAGTGACACTTGGATTCAGACCCTTACAATGTTTTGCAACTTTATGAGTTGCTGCTGCTCTGTAGAGAGCTTTGAGAAATTCAGGGCAGACACAATTTTTTTTCAACTAAAGATATTCCCACAGTCAGGATTCCAGGTCTGGCATTGCACTGCACAAGGGCAGTCTGACCTTAACTCTCAATTCATGCCACAAGTGTGTCAGCCTTTCAAAGCGGGGTCTCCCTGGTGTTGATTCAGAGCATGCTTAGTGCTTCTTGGTAGGACAAGAAGAGTAAAGTGTCAGCAAAATGGAGAACCCAGTGCAATATTGTCTTTGGCTTTCTTTACTTTTAAATGAAATAATTCTGCTTTCTTTTCAAAACAAAACATGAGGACTGTTTCCCCCCTCTCTGTCTGGATTTGTTTTGCAGTGTTTCAGCTCAGACTGGGACTTGTATGGTCTCTTATTAATACAATTTATTAATAGGAGTTAATAATGAAAGCACAGATCCTTTAGGGAATAAGATCACTACAATTAAGAATAAGAGGAGCCTACACAAGAAAATGAAACCTTGCATTGCTTAAACAGTTTTAATAATAACTAGTGAGTTTCCACTCATTAAGATTAAGCGATCTGCATCAGAGAGGTGGTCAAAGAAAATAAATTCAGAGATAAACTAAAGAATAAAACAGAACAATGAATGGAGAATGAGGTCACACTTCTTTCCAAATATGCAAATAGATAAACATCAGAACAATAGATTTTCTGCTGTTCTGTTCACAAAGGTGCAGTTTCCTTATCTGAGATCATTGTGAGGCTAGTAAGAACACAAAACTTAATACAAAATCTCCCAAATACAAACAGTTTGGCCAGGCTGGCTTTATTGTAGTAGAACTCTTGTATATTGTATATTGTTTATTGTGTACATAGACATATGCACAACATATGTGTGTGTGCACATGGAAAACCAACTACACTTATTTTTCACTCTACTTGCTGTTCCCTTTATACAGAAATATAATTACATAGTTAGAAGAGTGGAAATGGGAAAACAGTAATTTCTATCCTTTAGCCTAATGGGATGTATTATGTGTATATGTATATGTATAAGGATGTTGTCTGTGGGACATGCAGAATTAATTCTAGATAACCACTTCAGTCTTCAAGTAGCTTTCATGTGTCATCTTACCTGTGGTGATGATAAGCAAGTCCATATTTCTTTGCAAATCTAACAGTACTTACTGCTGTCAGTAATTAAACCCTAGACAGAAGGAACATCCATCTCCTGCAGCTTTGAACACTCATTTCTCCACTCTAATATATTTGCCTCTCTCACCAGTCCCACCCAGAACAAGCCCACAAGTAGAAAAAGAAATTATTCCCTTCCAACCATGCCAACCACCTACAGTGGTTTGGCAAGGATGCCTGAAGCCGTGTTGATCTTTGACAGAAGACAGTATTCCCAGGCTTTTCTTTTGGCTGATAGTGCTTCAAAACCTGAACCATGAGTTGGCTGGTTGAAGCTTTCTCTTTCCGTCCCATCTAGTCTCCACTCCATGGTCCTCCTTTGCAGAATAGAAAACTCCTTGCAAGCTTTGTCGGAGTTTACTTCAGTCCTGGGTCTCCTTCCTCTTGCTTTGGACGGGCATGGTTTAGATATTGAATCTATATGGAAAAAAAACTCCAGCAACATCACATAAGAAGGTTGCTGGTGGTGGCAGAAGGTTTTACAGCTGAGGTATTTCCATGATCTTGGGTGACCCTGAGCAGAGGGTGACCCTGAGCAAGGGAGCAGAACCTTCTGCCCCAAGTAAAGAGCATGGAATTGCATGAGCATGCATGCTCAGCACTTCTCACAACTGAAGTCTAAGGTGACTTTTTTTGTTAAAACCTGCCCAGGCAGAAGCAGAGCCTGCTCTGTATGACATTCACTTCAGGATAGCATCATTCACTGCCTCTGAGCATGGGGAATGGCCTGGCCATTTGGAAATCCTATCTTCTATTCATGGCTAGTTACAGCTTCTCCTCCATGTGTAATTACGGGCAGGACCCAAGACGTGAAGACAAGGTGACGAGCTTTGCTATGAGCTGCACAAACTTTCCAGGACCCATTTAGTGGTGAGGTCTGGACTACCACATCTCCACTGTATTTTCTCCTGTGCCAGCTAGACCACCGTCTCTGCAAGTGCACTTGCCCATTCTGGGGTCATTCCTTAAGCTGCAACATATAAAATTCACAGAATTATGATCCTAAGTTTCCCACTTGGTTTAATGAGATGGGAAAAATGGTCCCTTCATTATACCCCTTCCATGCAAAGTTTACTTTAGAAATTTTTCATAGTGCATACCAAATTCATTCAGTGCCTGAAAAAGCATAACAAACAACCAGACAGCAAACCTCTGGTACCCTTTTAAAATTATGTTTAAATCTACGCTGCCATCCAGATGCTAAAGGCAGGACTATTATCCACCCTTCTGCCTCCCTCATTACACTAGCTTTCCTAACAAGAGCAGGAAATCAAAGGAAGCTACAATACAAAACAGCATGTCGAGCTTTTCAAAACAGAAAAAAAAAGTTATCAGAGCTTTCAGATTTTCATTGTATTTTACCATCATTAATTAAACCTCTTTCAGAGGCAGATGTATTTTATCATCCAATTTCTTTAATGAAGGGTTCAAATTCACAGATTGTGCTAGTATCAGGGACTGGAATGGGAACTTATAACTCTGTGTCTGTTTGACAAAAGCTAATTCATAGGAGTCATCTGTGTGGAAAAATTACTGCAACAGTATTCATAAAACATATTGTCCATGAAGAAAGTCATGGCAAATGTAGCCTGAATAAGTTTTCACCACTGCTGTTTCCTTAGAAAGATACATCATTCCTTGAGAGGTGCACGTGGTAAGTGATGCTGAGGGTTGCAGTGCAAATGCACAGTGATGAGTACCAACAGTTCTACCAAAATACATTCCCCAGAAAAAAGAGAAGTTGTCATCCAGAAACATACAGTCAGTATAGATACAAAACAAAATTGGTTTAATGAAGAAATCAGTGTCAGTAGAAAACAGTGATAAAAAATGAGCAAAACCATAAATACAAATGTGGAAAATACGTATTACATCATTCTGTGTTACTGAGGTAATGATATAGTCACAAGGGGAATAAAATGGTCAGAACGACCAAGAGGGGAGAATTGTGTTCAACTTTAAAATGTCAGTAGTGAAAAAGAGGCATAAAATTTTGAGCCTGAAGGGACCTACAAAAATGAGTGCCTGATATTTCATCCGTATGCTTTTTTTCTGTAGATATCTTTATCCTTTGTGCTAATTAAAATCTTCGTTTACATGTACTTTGTCTCCCTCTTTCTCTTTGCTACTTCATTCTGTTCTGTTCTTTCTTTTCTCATCATCTTTTATCTTTGCAGATACCTTCTAATTAATTTTTTCCTTAAGGTCATTTTTTTTTCTTCTATCCAATGCAGAATTAATTGCCGTTTGTTCTTTTTTCTTTTCCTTTCTTACCTTTTTTCTTTCTCTTTTTTTCCCCCAGTGTATTTCGACACTTTTCTCTCCTTTTAGAGAACTCTTTTTCTGCTCTCATGTTCCCATTTTCTGGCTCCCTGTGCTTACTCTCTCTCTAACACACTTCACTCTCTTCCTTACCCTATCCCCTTTATTACCAAAATTCTCATATAATCCCTTTCCATAGCCTCAGAAATGCTGATCCCTGCCTCCTCTTAGACACACTTTCCTTTCTTGGCAGCCTTTTCTTCTCTAAACATGTAAAACTCTCTCCAAGGCATTACTGCTTTGTCCCAGAACCTACTCACAATTGCAAACTCCCTTTCTACCAAATTTACTCATGCTCAGACTCACGTACTTTTCCCTCCTGTCTAGAGATAGAAAAAGGTATTAAATGACCTGTCTTCTGCTAGTTTAATTCCACCATTCCAGAGCCAGGTTAGTTCCTTAGAACAGAAGTTTTCCATTCTGATCATCTTAGAATCTGCTGCCTGGGCTACAAGCTCCAGATCTGCTAGCATGGACATGAGGGCCATGGGTCTCTGTCTCCTCCTCAGAGACAGGTACTGACCCGATGCCACAGGAGCTGTGGATAAAATCTCACCCATGTTGCTGTGTGTATGAGTCTTACCATCCAAGCCCTTTGAAGGCCTCATAATCTTTGACGAATATTTCTTGTCCCAACAACTCCATGAAACAGGGTCATCAGAAGTGGGAGAGTAATGAGAAGACTAAACAATGTGTCTTGGTTCATGCCAAGAGCCTATAAGAGAGCCAGGAACTGAGTTTGCCTCTGCTGCTTTGCCCTGCTGTCTTTTCCCAGCCTTCCATCCTAGGCCATTCAAATCTTCCCGAGCTCTCACCATGCACTCCTGAGCTTTGAACACTTATAATCAGTTTCCTGTTTTTCTCAGAAAGACATGTAGCTCTACACTCCTCAAAAACACATTCTCTGCTTGTTCCTATACACCCCTCTCTTACAATAACTCTTCCCTACCTCTTATCCTCTTCTGTATTCATATTCCTCCACATTTTTGAGTGCCAAAATCACTTACCATTTCTAGACTCCTTTTCTAACCTCCAGGTTTCTTGTACTAACTCTAGCATCTAGAAAGAGCTCTGCATAGTAAAGGGAGCTCAGTGTCAGACCAAAAAGAAAAGAATAGCTTGTCCTAATCCTGTAGGCATTGTGACCTCAGTAAAATTGGGCAGCTTTCTGGCCATTGCCACTGACAAGGAGAGGTGACCAGACTGGATTCAAAGGAAGAAGTGGAACACAACTCATGAAGGTAGAGGGGATTTGGTTTTGAGGTTTTTTTCTACTGACCTGGGTAGGGCTGAAAGCAGCAATATCACCAGGCTCAGGAAAAATACAAGGAAGATAGGAGCATCCCTGTGTCAATATCAGTAAATGCTACGTGTGCAAGCACTATGTGCTGAGGTCAGGTCAGCACTCACTCCCTGGCACCAGCATGATCTCAGAGGGACCTGTTCTTTTCAGCTTGGCTTTCTGCACCATTTAAATATACATTTGTATGAAGCACAGCACCATGGAGTCTGTTTTCAACCAGCTGTTTTGTAATCTAGAAGCAGCCTGCTGAATAGTCAGTGTGAGATATTTTTGTGCTTTTTCTGACCCATCTCCACTCACTTTATGCAGATATTAGGAAGTGCTCAGCTCCTGAAAATGTGCCTAAAACCAAAGACCTGGAAATCCAAGGGAGTGATTAAGAAAATCTATGACAGTTTCTAACACACCTTTATTACCTCGGTAATGAATTTTGATTGATTTGATGCAAGCAGGTCATCATGAGTCTTTTAAAATCAATTTACAGCTCAGAAATACTGGTGGAGTTGGCATGATGACAGAGCATCATGGAACCACGTGAGGCAGTGGTGCCTGATGCACCCCATGGTCATGCTGATGTCTCACACTCCATTTTTGGGTGGTGGCTGCTCCCTGCCAGCTGGCTGCAGGAACAGTTGCATGAAATCAGAAAAACCTATGTCTATTTTAAGTGTGAAGATAATCCTATTCCCACTTTTGTGATGCTGCTAGTTTCAAGCTTTGGGTAGATGTTCAGATAAGGTAGGCAATTTAACTGGCTAGATAATACCAACATTTGCTTTCCTTGCTGCTTTTCTCTACTTGGTGCTTTGATCTGTAGAGGATTAGTTTGTTTCATTTCAAATACCAACAGCTAAATGATAACCATGGTTTGTGGCTAAAGACCCGAGTCAACCAACTGACCTTAGTATGTGTTTTCATATGTCTCTTCTGCATTCTCTCTCTCTCGCTCTCTTTTTTTTTTTTTTTTTTTCTTAATTAATGGGCACAAGGTTAATTTTAGCTGCTCACTTCCTCTATGGAAATCTTCATCCACAGCAATAGATCTGGAAAGATGAGGGGAAACAAAAAGAGAGCCTGATGCAGTACATAAATCAGGACTTTGGCAAACCAGGCAGGATTTGTTTGTTCCTTGTCATTAGCATTCTTTCCCTGATAGTTCAATAGGGAATTTTAGCTGACTCTTCCTTTTGAGAGAAGACCCTCAAAGCCTTCTCTGCTGCCCAGTGTCACATTACTCTTCTAGCTTTTTCACCTCTATTTATCTAAGCTACTTTTTAAAATGTTTCAAAGGGCTTAACAGCCCTCAAAGTCACACCTTTCACATGTGCTATCTTCATGTTCATTTACACCTTAAAGTCCTTAAGGAGAAGAGGAAATATCCATTAGCTCAGGAAAAACATATACATGTATGAAAGCAGTCTAAGTGCTAAATGGAATCTGGCCACAAGGGAATTGAAAGTGTGGAGCATGCTGCTGCCTCCACTGAAGCAAATTCATATTTTCTTTGTTTCTTTTTTACTTTTTCTGCTTATGGTTACTATTTGTTACTATTCCTTACTTACATTCTGGCAGCACCAAAACCCAGACTAGGACAGAGGCAACTTCTGTCCAAGACTTTTGCAGTCAAAGTACACTAGACCTACCAGAAAATAACTTGAGGGAACACATGATGGCCCCTTAAACTTGTTCTGAAGAAAGAACAAGTTTCTGGGAAAAAAAAAAAAATTTTTTTTTTTTTGGACACAGTAAAATTAGAGGGTTTAATTTTTTCCAGAAATAAATGCTCTGAGGCTGGGTTTCAAAATAAATTCATATTTCAAAATATATTACATAACACCATATGCTATAAAAGTGTAACAAGAGATAAAATAAAAATCCTGCACAGCGATTCAGTTTTATAAAAAAGAATAGTGTCATGCCTGACTTAACAATAAACTTTGTGTAAGTGCCCCTTTTCACTGGAGATTTTGAATTTTCAGCTCTTTACTGCAGCTTGTAATAGAATTATAAAAATTAAAGCTTTCAGATATAGGGATGTAAAGTTTCTGTGTTTTAGGAAGTGGAAAATACTTTGTGTTCTTGAGTGACATTTATGAGTCAGGAACAGACTATTGCAGAATTATAAAGGAGCCAGTTACAAACAGACTGACGTGCTATCTCGTGTCTTGCTTGTGGGATTAATATTTTTCTCTGATGCCTATATTTGATTGGAAGTATTCCCTGCTCTGGAAATTTCATAATTACTCAGATATAAAGATTCAGCTTGAAAAAAAAAAAAAAGACATTTCTAATGTTCAGTCACGTCCAGGCAGAGCTTGCCACCAGCCACAGAACTATTTCACTGTTCATTAGATAAGAGCAGAAACTTACAGTTAATGTATTTTCTTTTCAATATTTTAATTTCCATGCTGTATTTCAGTTACTTTGAGAGTAACAATCAGGGCAAAACAAACATAACCAACAGCTCCTTGCCAGTGCTCCCCAATAAAAGGAAATGTATTACTTGCTATTGCTTGGACTTTTTTTGCAATGAGATGTAATGAAGTGACATGAAGAGAAGGGAACAGGCAGCTACAGAATTTACACTTGAAAGACTTCGTCAAAATGCTCAATTGATATCTCTAACTTCTTCCTAAACAACATGTTTGCTGAGGCCAATGTAGGATGTTCTCTTGACTTCAGCAGGTTTTGGTGAGGCTCTTCAAAATTATTGCTCTGACTACTTGAGTACTTTCTGTATCTTAAGCTGAATAAATACAGAAAATGGATGATTGCAGTGGCTATGTGAAAGCAAAGAGTGTGACACTTGCAAAGCTATGAAATTAAAAAGGCAGAAGGCAAAAAGCAAAAGCTAGCTATTTGATGTATATCTTTCTTTTTAAAAAATCCTGTTTAAGTCTACAAAATGCTATTGTATTTTCGCTGAATTTAATAAGCAATGTGACCAAAATACTTGTTAATCTGTATAGCTCATTTTGTCTACTGTTAACAGCACCCAGAGTCCAGAACTATTTAACAGCAGACAGAATTATTGATTGGTTTTGTTTTGCATTTAACACTAATAAAAAGAAAAAAACAGCATTTAGAGTTCTTCAGCAAAATATGAAACTATTAATGAGTGCATAAAAGGTAAGAAAAAGGAATGTGAAAACCTAGTCTAGATACTTTGGAAATAAAGACACTAAACAGCTTTTGGCAGATAACTTCTGCTGCTTCTTGTCTTTGATGTTCTTGCTGCTGCTTTTCTTGACAGTTTGATGACAATTTGTAGTGAATCAAACAGTTCAAAAATACAAAAATTCACCTCATATAATGTTTCCTTTTACCCAAACCAGGATTTTCAAATTTCAATTTGAGAACTTTATAAAAGACTTCTAATCCTTCTACATAAATCAAAAAAATATTTCCAAATTAATATTTAATGAAAATTAACACTTTAAAAGATCTTTTAAAGGGAAAGGTTTATTTAGAATGTCACAAGTAAATGTTTTTTTCCAGTGCTCTTGTTTTCCTGTTATTGAAATGAAAAAAAAATATTTTCACGTATTTTTGATGTTAAAATATGAACCTCCCCTGTTACAAAAAAAAGCAAAAAGGAAAATATTACATACCTCAGCAAAGTAGTCGAGTCAGCTGTCAACTGAGAAAAGTCACGATACTGATGAGTGTCTTCATATTCTCACACGTAGCATAAATGTAGAGGTCATCCTTAATTACCTACATATTCACAACCCTGTCATGTGCAAGTTTCCTGAAGAAATTTTCAGCTGCCATTCGTAGGATTACTGCTTCTCTTCTATCTTTACAGCTGAGGTGCCTGTAGTGGCCAGATAATTGTGGGAGTGTTGGGCAAGCAAGTGGAAATACAGTCAAGTATGGAAGTGTATCACCACTACTAAGTCCTTACAGAAAAGTCTTAAAAATTACAGGATCAGAGGACATCTACACACTAAATGAAGATTCATACAGAGAAACCTAAGCCTTTTTTTAAAGTGCACAGCTGTGACCTTCAGGTCCTAAATGAGACTCCGTGACCTTTAAGCTCTTGTTGCAAATGACCTGAGGTACCAGGGATGACTCTGGAGGTCAAGGTCATTGCTGCCATGCACTAGTGCAAATAAACCTCGGTCATTGTTGCGTTTAAGACAAGGCAGAAAAATAGAACAATAGTAAAAAGGTGCTCATTTCTATAAGCTTCCTTATTTCCTTCCTTTGGTATGGATGTGTGCAGTGAATAGCTGTACTGATGTCTCTCCTGTGCACTGAATATTCAAATATGAGATTATCTACAGTGGCTAAAATGGCTCTAAGAAATACACAGCTTGGTACTGTATAAAAGCAGTTTTCCCTTGGATTGTTTCATTGGAGCCTCAGCAATTGCAGATAGGTTCCAGAAAGAATTTTAAATTATCTCCAAATTGTATATGTAGTGTTTTAATAGGTTTTCAAACAATTTGAATAGATGGTAATTTAAAAATAGTTCCTCTATTCTGCTGTGGCTTGGCAAGACTGGAGGAGAGAACTGTCTGCTAAAAGATGGACTTCCACTCTGGAAAAATTTGAAATAAAATGCTGGGAAACAATATGTATACAAACAGCAGAGTATTTGCCAGAATTTTGTTGTTCTTTCCCTACTGAGCTTGCAGCTTTTTGAAAGAAAGGAGATTATTTTCCCAGCTTATGCTCGGAGTGGATTTTTCATTGAAGTCACACTCCAGGGTCTACAACCACAGAGATCAATTACACATGATGGACGCCATAAGCCAAATCTCTCCTCCTGCAGAAAAACCTTGGGAGATAGAGAAGGTAAAATAATAAATGGAAAGTGATAAAAATAAATGGTCAAGGAATAATTTATTTTAACAATGCAGAAGCTGCCTTTGCAATTCTACATAAAGGCAAACAAGGCTTCTAGGGGGAAAAAGAAGCCTGTTTTCTTCTGAAATCTTTAGTGGAAGGCAGTGTGTATTTGCTTACACTAGAGGATGTGCCGTAGGCTCTTACCAGCAACACTAGATGAAGATCGAGAACTTCTCTTTGAGTAAAAGATTTATCTGAAGCATCCCATGTCTATCTCATAAAAAACTTCTGTTGCATATAATTTCATGTGCACCATGCATAAAAAGATAATCTCCCTTCCTCTACTGTGTCCTTGGGAAAAGCAGCCATTTTCCCAGAATGCCAGATCAAATCTTCAGAAAATTCAGATCTCCAGTGTCCATTTTTCCAACTTGGTGAACTCCTCTCCCTCCCAGCCATCCTGCCCACCATTCCTCTCTAGCCAGAACTGAACTGAGGCTTTTGGTGGCTATGGCACACATTTCAAATCAGTGGAGGGTGCTTAGGAAAGGAATATTTTTCAGCCTAGGGACAGAAGATGCGGTGAAAGCTGAGGTGTATGGCCTGGCCCAGGAATTTATGTAGAAGCCCTGGATCAAATCAGCCATGTGATGGTAGGAAAGATATTTACACAAACACAAGATGGCTTCTTCTGGAAAAAACCCCAGCATGTTAAGATTAGATGAAGTTCATTTTCCCTTTCCTAGAATCCTGTTCTTTTTTTTTTTTTTTTTTTTTTTTTTTTTTTTTTTTTTTTTTTTTTTTTTTTTTTCTCTTTTTATTTCCCACAGCTGCTGGCAGCTGAACTCCCCTAAGCCTTTTGGAGATGGATAGCTTCTTACCTCAACCACTCACCACTTCAGGGAATTTGATCAGGGAAGTACCTGAGCTCACCTCAGTGTTAACTGAATCAACATCAGATAAATAAGTTTTGCTACATCTTTCTTAGGGTTTGCCTTTGGAAGCCGGTATATTGGGAGGAATAAATTAAAACATTTAATATTCTCTAAAAAGTCACTAGGTCACTGTTTCCACCTTTGTGCCTTATTAAAGGAAGGTTGGTACTGTGCATCAAGAAGCAGAGCACACTTAGACAGTAATGCTCAGAAATCTCAGGGAAGTGGATAAATTTACAGGGAGAAAATGCCAGGGGAAAGCAGTCAATTCATAACACTGGTATTCAATGTTAGTTGGTTTAATTAACTGAGTGTTCAATTAGCAAAACACTTTGCCTTCTATGCTAATGATGTTTTAAATAATAGGTTAAAAAAAAAACAAAAAAAAGTCCATCTGAGACTAGGAAGCAAACAGAGAATAAAAATTTGGGATAGGAGATAAGAAAACATCAGATATTTGTTAAGGAAATACTTCACCAAATAACATTCAGTTTCCCATAAGATTACACACAGAAGGCATAGGGTGGCAGTTCAAGTGTACACATTGTTTTTCATCACTGGTTTAAATAAACATTGAGCTGTCATTAAACCATAATGGACTTTATCTGTGGGCTGTCTCTATGTTAGATTATAGCAAATCTCTGTATTTGTATGCCCAGCGTTAAAAGGAGATTCCTGATTTTCAACTTTAACGTGAGTCATTCCCTCTTAGCATTTTAAAATAATACCCACTTTTATTTTTCTTCATAATATTTAAGCAGGTTGAATAATTTAACAAAGAGCATAATCCTCTAAATTTACTATAATGAGGGTTTTGCAAAGACAAACCCTGCAGAGATTTCAAAACTGTGTCACAAACCACATGGACATTAAAACCAGCGTCTGAGCATGAGGCACGGCAGTGATGTGTCTGCCAAGGCACATCACCTTTGGTTAACTGAGTCGGGATCAGTGAAACCCGATCCCAAAGGCAGTGGGATCTGTGTAAGATGAGGCCTGAGGAGTGAAGCCACAGAGAGCCTCAAGTACTCCTGCCAGACCCCAGAGATCAGCACTCCCTCCATGGCAGCTCCCGGGACAGTTCACTGAGGCAGCCTGAGCTGTGCTGAGGTTTTTGGTGCTGGTGTAAGCCACGTTTGACCACAGACGTCACCGTGACCACCCGAACTGAGGTCAGGAACGCCAGCTTTAGCATTAAGCACACACCAAAATGCTGGGCTGAATGAGTACTTCCAAGCTCATATTCTGCCGGCTAATAAAATAACTAAACGTAATGCCTGGACACACATAACTTTCCTAAGCATGACCCAAGCTAGGAAAAAAAAAAAAAAAAAAAAAAAAAAAAAAAAAAAAAAAAAAAAAAAAAAAAGAGAGAGAGAGAGAGAACCCGAAAACCAACCCACCTCCCCCAGCCTACTTACCCAGACAGTATAATGACATGCATTCCAGCATAGTTCTGCAAATCTGTTACGAAAGAACCATGTTCCCAAAAACAGCCTCTGGCTATAGTGGTGCTGAAAATATGTTGTTGTCTTTTTTATTAAAAAAAAAAAAAAAATAAAAACCACAAACCAAAAGGGGAAAAAACCTTATTTTTGTAAAAATAAATGTCCAGGTTTTTCATTTATACAGGAATGACTTTGTTGTGTGGTATGCCCTTCAATAAAATTATAGCTTAGGTCCACAAGTGTGTGCATGTTTTGAGGTCTTATATTGAATCTTATCCTTTCTTCATTTTAAAGGTATTCAATATTGTTAACAACCAGGAATGTAAATTACAGGCATACACACTCATGTACATTGCCTACCTAATTTTACAACTCCTATTAAATGCTTTAATTACACACAATGGGTTATAAATAATAAGACAGAAATGCATCTAAATATTTTTGCAGCAACACCAGAAGCTAAAAAACTCCTTAGAATATGAAAGGTCCTCATTGAAAAATAGGTTTCAAAATTTACCAATGAAAAGTCTTTGAGAATTCAAACCCTTAGGTAGCATTGTAATTTTTTCCAAATTTAATCCACTTTGCACCACATTAACAGAATTTTAAAAGGCCTATGGTTTAAAGTTATTGCTGTTATGCTTGTGTGATCACATGTTAAAAAAATACAGTAGAAAGCTCTTTCTTTTACCTAATTATGAAGAGAATTAAATTATTGTACTTCCTTGTAATAACTCAGAACTTCCCCAAATGCACATATTTTCATTATTTGCTTGCACATTATTTATTTCTATCCTTGTGACCTTATTTTTTTTTAATAAATACATTCTAAATTTCTTCAAGAGTATGGAAAGAATATTTAATACAAAGTGAAGTAATTATGCTCTGAAGGTTCTGAAATATAACTGAAGAGTATCCCTGGAGCTATTTCCTGATAATTAGGTATGGCATAAATAATCATGATTAATTATGTTTCTGGATAGTCATCTGCCTCCAATGAAATATTATCTGTGATAATGCTCAATATTAAAAAACCCCACAACTAAGTGTTTTTAAACAGAATACTTTCCTAAAACTCATGTGCAACTCAGTCACACAAGCTATAAATGTCTTTGATGTTGCTTTGATACATTGTGCCACTGGAATACCAATTCTTCATTTCTGAGTGCATTAAATAATATCGTCTGGCAACAAATCAAAATCCAGGAGACCATAATTACGCTAAATAAGTTGATGAGTTTCTCTTAAATGGGTTTGGAACATGATCTTGATTTTTCTTTTGTTCAGTTTATTAAAGATGTGACAAATTGTTTACCCATTTGTTACATCCTTATGATTACAGCTGTACCAAGAAACAGTACAGGAATGTATATGGATCAGAGCTTGGGCAACTTTTTTCATGATAATTTTGTAAGTACCAACTGTGGGTTAGGATCAAAACTCAATTTTTATTCTTTTAAAGAAAGGCAAAGTCTTTCCTGATTATGTCCAGCACCTTCATGTAGTATTATTAATACCTTCTTGAGGCTTATCTTAAAACCCACAAGGCAGTGCCCTGCCAGTGCAGTTTGGAAGTAAAAACGAAAGATGAAGAGCATAATTAGCAGCACTTTGCACGTGAAGAGCCAAGGGGTGGGGGTGGCTCTGAGCTTGACCTTAAAGACCAGATTTCCAGGTGAGCACTGACCCTACCCAGTGCAGCTTGGTCAGACTCAAATCTGCCCAGCTCCACACCTGGCCTGACCACTGGCAGAGCACGGGCAAACCCTACCCTCAGAAGCCATCAAACATCCTCATCTGTCCTTGGAAGGGCAGTGCAGGAATTAGACGGTGACCTGCTGTTTGGGACACATCCAGATACCCTCCTTTGGAGAAGAGAGGTCCCCACCAGAAGGACAATGAGTGTCTTTGCCGAGAAGAACTGGTCACTGCCTGAGCTGGGCTTCCTCTGGGTTATCCAGCAGGGTCATGCTCACAAAAACACAGGAACACCCTCCACAAAACCCAGGAGCAAGAAGCAAGTGTCAATTCTAGATGTTGATGGCCAGTCCTTCTTTCCTTCTTTGTGTTGGCTCTTTCAGCTGTGCCTGAGCTGCCGCCCCCTTTTGCAGGGAGATTGGGCAGAGCCACGTTCCAGCTGCAACCAGCACAGCTGCCATGAGCAAACATGCAGATGACTTCCAATGCAGCAGGGTGATCCCTGGAGATCCACAGCTTCAGCAGGCTGGCTGCTGGATAAACAGGTCCCCAAAGTTAATACACAGGAGGTGGGGGAGAAATGAGGAGTGCTCAAGTTTAAAGCAGCGATCTTAACAAGCCACAAGGTGGAAGCAGAAAAGCCAGAGGGGATGGCATCTGTCATGATGAGAAACAAAATGAGTGAACAGAATGCTCTGTTGCAAGAAAGCAGCAGGAAATAGGGGGGCATATTCTTTAAGTACTTCCATCTAAGAGGGCCTAAAGAGGGGAGACAAGGACTAAAAGTAGGTAAAATAATAAAATGGTCATAAAAGCCCCACCTGCCTAGAGTGTCAATAAAATGATAGGAGCAAAGACAAAGGACGTTTTCTTGGCAGCAAGAAGCACAGATGGTCAAAAATAAAAACCATGGTTCTATATGAAATTTTCATCTTTGTTACATTTTCCATGAATCAATGCACAGGAAAAATGTGTACCTGGATTATGCTAGGCATGAGCAAACTATAGATTTGTATTCATGAATATTCTTGCCATAAAGACATGCTAAAGTTTTTTAAAAATCCTTTTGCAGTTAGGTCTGAAAGAAGTATCATAGAGTAGTAATGTGTCTTCATGCAAGGTGGAAATAGATATTTATTTATTTAAAACATATTTTCTCTTGCACAACTTCATGTCAGGAGTTGGGTAAGATAATACCTAAGTTTGAAGCAAATCACATAGTTGGGAGGCATTACCAGTCACTTTGTCATTTGCTAGGAGGCATTCCTGTATGTAGCTCACAAATCTGTGCCATTGTTACTGAAATAAACCCAGCTGGTTTAGCATTCAATAAATATGGCATCAAGTTTTTGCCAGTATTCGGTTACCAAGCTTCAGCTGAGCTCTGTCCACATTCTCAATGGATGAGAGCATGCTATTTTTAATCCTGCTTGAAAAATAATTTGCATGGCAGATGTAACCAGGACATATAACTGTACCTGCCTTCTGCAACTCTGCTTCTATTTAAGGAGCATGTTTCAAGGAGACAAGATTCCAAGGATAATGAAATGCCAGCAGAATAAAGACTGGTGAAGGGACCATCTCTACATCCTCTAAAAGTGAGAAAGAATTGGGAAATCTCTGCTGTCTTTCAGAAGTGCAGAAGGGAGTAAACCCCAGCCCCTGGGTCAGCTGGTGAGCCCAGACTTGCATCCTTACTGACTCCTTAAAAGCATCCTTGCCAAAAGCCCATTATATATCTTAATACTGATGCTGAATAAAACATTTCCCTCAGATTCTTTCTCAGGAAGAAGGAGATGTTTTGAAGCTGCAAAAACAATCATGTTGCACAGTTCAAGACTGAGCATAGAGTGAATTAAAGTGATAGTATAAATATAGGAATATGAACTCAAATGAAGCAAAAACGGAAGTATCAAAACTCATCTACATTCCAAATATATATATATATATATATATATATAGAGAGAGAGAGAGAGAGAGAGAGAGAGAGAGAGAGAGAGAGTTTCCACCATGGGCTGAATATGTTTAAGCATTGTACATTAATTAAAAAGTTATGCACCTATGATCTGAAGCTGTCCCTTGAAGGCAGCTTGAGCTTTTTTTTCAGTGCAGAAGTTTCCTAGATACTTTTTTCCTTTGTTGTAGCTGTACCCATTGGCTTGGTCAGCACATCCTTCCTTCCTTCTTTGCAGTGTTGTTTTGCAACACCCTCTTATTTCAGCATGGGGCTGCTTCTCATTCTGCCTTAGAACACAGGCATGTGGTAATTGGCTCCAGGAGGAAGCCAAAACATATGTTTCCCCATGGCACTAATTAGTTAGTCATATGGACACTCAATACATAATTGCTATTGTACACTCTGGCCTGTCTGACTTCTGGAAATAAAGGTGACTTTGCACCTATCTTGATTGGAAACATACAAAAATGAAGAGTGGCTGTATTTTTTTACAAATGAAAGAAGCAAAATTTCACTAGTCACACTCTTCATTCCCAGCAAATTTCTTACTTAAAAAAAGTCCTCTGCACTGTGCTCAGTACATCTTCTAATGTAATCAAGCCTGGAAGCATAAAGCATCTGTGCTCTACTTAAAACTGCTGATATGACAAAGAAAAACCTCTTCCTCAGGACTACTACTCCTCTCCTGTAGCATAACAAGTGCTAGTCAACCACAAGTGCTCCTAAGAATGGCTACTTTTAGTGCTTCTTACCAATAACAGGCAGAGGTTTTGCCCATTAAGGGTTTTATTTTCCATCTTACAACAGTGACAACCATTTGGAGCTTTGCCCATACTTCTCTGTGCTGATTTTTTAGGTATTTATAACATTTCTATTGTACTTACCACCATATTTCCAAAGTCCCTTACACTCATTAATCTCCCATATAAGTTGTTCCATTGTTCATTTCTTAAATGACTTAGAACAAGACCACAGCCTCTTAAGCAGATCTAGAGGGAAAAAAGAAATTGAAGGTAAATTAGACATTCTTATTTTCTCATTATTTTTCCACTTTAAGTGTTCCTGAAATAGTCAGAATTATTTTTAAAAAATAAATAAACAAAAAAAAACACCCCACAGGGCTATATTTTACACTAAAAATGTATAGGTAACTGTGAATCTGGAGCTGCTGGAGACAGTCCAGCAAAGTCCAGCTGTAAAGAGGATTAAGGGACTGGAACACCTCCGTTATGAGTAAAGGTTGAGAGAACTGGGACTGTGCAGCCCCAGAAAAAGAAGGTTCAGGGGAATCTCATCAATGTCTACAAATACCTGATGGGAGGGTGCCAAAAGGTCAGAGCCAGGATCTTCTCTGTGGTGCCCAGAGACAGAACAAGAGGTGATAGGCACAAATGGAGACACATGGAGTTCTCTCTGAACATCAGGAAATGCTTTTTCCTGTGAGGGTGACTGAGCATAGTCACTCAGGAGGTGGTGGAGCCTCCCTCCTTGGGCATCAACCCAGAGGCTGCTGGGTCTGCTTGAGCAGACAGGTGGAAGTAGAGGAGATCCAGAGGCCCTTCCAACTACAACCTTTGTGTGATGTCATGAACTCCGTAGGAGCCAGGTGTGAGAGTTTCTCCAAAGACAGAATGCAGATAAAATTCAAACCAGGACAAAGCATTGCATGTCACTAAGGTCACTGTGCAAGCTTAGTCTGAGAGCAAAGTTCTTAAGGTTTTTTTAAATGATTCAGTGTAATAACTTTACTAATAAATCAGTATCAAACCAAAACAGATTAATTGGATTTGTGAATAGAAGCTTGGATAAATGGACAGAACAATTAATGAATTCAAAAGAACTAACGATCTCAAAATAGACACACGTGTAAGGATCTGATAGCACAGGCAAGATGGTTTACCAGCAAAGAGTTGTGGTGATTGCCTTCCTCAGCTTCCTTCTCTCTCAGGTTCCAATCCTCCATGTCCACACAAACCTCAGGTGCTTTCAAAGCAGTTGCTGGGTGACCCCAGTTTCTAAACCATCACAGTGAACATGCTCCCACTTTTCTATCAGGTTGTTATTTGCACAGCTCAGAAATCAGTAGGGAGCAAATGAATGCACTTTTCATGAGGGAAGAATGGCCAGCTGAGGTGAAAACTTTTTCATACCAACAGTACTAACCTATGTCTGGGAACTTACAGAAGACTGAATTGCTTGCAAGCAAAAGAATATGTACAGATTAGGATGGATTGTTTGCAGCAAAACCTGGTATCTCAAAGACCATATACTGCCCAATTCATGGCTTACAAACTTGCATTTAATTTTAAGTTTGCTCAGAGTTCACTGCAGCACAGAAATAAGCAGTGACTGTGGATCAAAGTAAGTTTTTTATGCTATTCCATACCACTGCACAACTGCATAAAATGAAAATTGACGGTTTCCATGTTTTCTAAACCTCAAATTGCAAGCATAACTCAACGCCTGAGTAGCTTGAGCCAGACCTAATTCCTGACAATCTCATATCTTGTCTTTTACACCTGTGCAATGAGATGAGCAAATGGGGCACTGAAGGGTGCTATTTCTCTCTCACTCTTTACAGAGATGTAAATGGGTTCAACAAAGTGAAGGGCAGTCAAGACAGCTATGCAAAGTCAGGGAAAATATGACAGGAATATAAACCCCTGAATCCATGCAGAAGGAAAAGTATTGAAGAGAAGCAAAACAGTAGGCAAGTGTACAGAAATTGCATTGGGAAAAGAAGGAAAAGAAGAGGACTGCAATTTGAAAACAACCATATCAAAAGCTCCTTATGAGTCAGAGGGCCAAAATGAAGGCCAACAGTGAGTGGAACAACCCAATGTCTCCTTCACAACACGTCGCAGCTGTTGGTGCTGGGATATACCTGAAGCAAATGTAGAACCTAGTGTTTTTCCATAGGAAGTTGATTACACCATTTCTGAAGTTAAGGAAAAAAGAAATTGGAAACATGTTTTGTGACATATCATCGAGACTGTCAATATCTAAAGAACCTATATCACAGAGAAATATTTGTAGGAAGCCTGAGCGTCCAAAGTGATGGGAGAGAGAGAGTTAACAATAGCCTTAAGTGATACTGACTTCGTATAAAAATCCATCACCATCATGTTGGCCACTCTTCTCCCTTAGTGAGCCAAGCCATAAAATCAAAGTTAAATTTTAGAAGGTGATGTGTCCTAAGAAAGTGATCTGATGAGAATTGGAAAGGCTCTGGTTTCACTACACTGAAAAACTTCACTGCCTGGAATTTCATTTTATGTCTCTGGCATCAGTAGGCCAATGCATGACATAATCAGGTTGGTAACTGATAAGTCTGGCAACATCAGTACTGGCATATCAGTTTACTGATGTCAGTTTGCAGCAAGAGGATTTCAACTGGCAGACTTTTTTTTTTCTTTTTTTTAATTTTTAAGGTTAATAATACATCAACTTTGAAGACCTCTCTGTGCATGGTTTGATTTTTCAGCAGATCTTGATGTCAATGGATTAACAATGCCCAAGTAGTGGCATCTGGAACTCTGTGTACACTTTTCTTGTTCTTGTATTACAAGAACCATTGGGAGGTTCTTCCAAAAGGACATTGGGAGAGATCTGCTGTTATACAAGGAAGAAATTCAGTAGCTACATTCAGATGAAATGTATCTTGGAAAACCTCCCTCCCAAAAACCCCAGACTAATCCCATATACCCACCAATTTCTGTGGAACAGTAATTTGACAGGTTTCTTTCTGATTCCACCACTTAGCTTATTGCAGATTCAGAGCTTAAACACCTTTCACGCTGCAAGATGACAGCGGGACATCTATTGGCTTCAAAGGGGCCAAAATTTTATGAATGACAAATGCACTGCTCTTAACTTGATTGAAAGAACTTGCCTGATGCCAATGAATCTCTCAACAGGACTATTCCTGGGGTCTGACTGTCCTGTGGGCACAGTCAATGCAAACTGCTCTCTGAGAAAGCCACCAAAGTGAAATGCCTTCTGGGAGACCACCACTACCCTCCCAAATTTCAGAGAGTTGCTAAAACATGTCCTCAAAGTGCTCATATTGCAACACTTTCCAAGGGGCTAAGGATCTGCTCAGCTTGTGAATACCTCCTTGAGATGCTCATTATCCCAATGCAATGTGTTTTGAGGGCACTTCAGCACTGACATGAACATTAAAAATATACTCACACTCACAGAGCAAGAGATTGTAGCTTCCTATGACAGCGACAATTCAGAGCAGAATGAAAAGAGCCAGTCTCCTTCCTGAGTCCATTTGCCTTGGGAGTTAATTAAGAGTTCTCAGCAGAGCAAATACATAAGGAGAAATTGATTATGAGTATAGGATTAGGAAGATATAAGTTTTTCTTACACCCTTGCTGCATTTCCTTCCTTATTCAGGTGTCCAAATCAGCAGCTAAATGCTTGGAGGCTACAGGTGATGGATGTCTAATACAGGATTCCTTACTCTGCTGCAGGAGTGATCACAGAGGCCAAAAGTTTGCTGCCTTTTACACTTGTACCTCACTTTGCAGAAATACAGCTCCAAATACTGCAA
Organism: Cettia cetti; assembly: GCA_013401135.1. NCBI lineage: Eukaryota > Metazoa > Chordata > Aves > Passeriformes > Sylviidae > Cettia > Cettia cetti. The sequence continues at coordinate 173,553 of VZUI01088396.1, read as the reverse complement.
GGGTAACAAAGGATCAAAAAAAAAAAAAAAAAAAAAAGGCTGGGAGTTTGCAGGGTTTATTGGTTTAGTCCTTCAAACTTGCAAGTTTCATTAAAATAACACTGTCTGATGTTCAGGTAGAACTCTGTCTTTATTGTCCCCCTGTTGAATCAGTCTCACAATAATTATGTGCAGAGATGCAAAGTGAAATTACTGTAGCAAAGGTGCAAATTCAACACAGAATGGAAAGGGGCATCAATTTCAAAGTCTATAACTAAGTATATTTCGATATCAAATGCTCAGCAGGAGGCCAAGAACTTCAATATTTTGAGCACAGTATGCTTTCTCATTTCATAACTACAGTCCCGTGGTAAAATACAAAAATATTGTTTTTACAAAAGCCTTCAGATTACAGTATTTGAAATGTTGCATTAACATCCAGTTAAGATTTAGCAGACAGAACAAATGTATTAACAAACAAACCCTGAGGTCACAGGTCCTCCTAGAGAACATTCACATAAACTACAACTCTTTTATATATATTTGTAACAAAAAATAAAATAATTTAATATTAATATTTCAAGAAGAGATAAATTGGCAAAATAAACATTCCCAAATGATCTATTAGCCTCTGATGATTGTGCCAATTACCTTTTGCAGAAGTAAATAAAATAATTTGCAATGATGGAGAAAATATGAAATTAATTTCCATTTCATGGTCATTGAACAATGGTAAAGTAGTTGCCCTAGAAAAGGATATTCTAAACATGGCAAAAATGAGAATTTTTATCATATGGAGCAATTTAGCATTTCTGGTATGTTAAAATGATCAATTAATGTTACATTTAGCATTTTTACAGTTGCCTAGACTTGACAAGAAATTTATGGTAAACTGGCATATCATTTTCATTTGGCAGGTGTCAATTGCTCTCATTATTTCAAAACAGAAATGATAACTGAAAGAAAAAAAAAAAGGAAAATTACATTATTTCCAGTCCAAATTAAAATATATTCTTATTAACTATATGACACTGTTGGCTGTTCTTCTCCTATGTTTATATTATTTAATCAGAAAGTTTGCCTTGCTGTTTTGGTAACTTCTGGAGGTAAAAAGTGAAACAGACACAGTATTTTCCTTTATGTTTCTGAATAAAGAATGAGCTATTTCAATGTACATTTCCCTGACTTCCTAAACATCTGATGAAAAATAAACATCCATACTGATCCTAGTAAGCCAGGCCACTATAGCCACAGTGCCAAGTTGAACCAACTCAGTAAAGAATTCCATAGTAACTGTGGGGATTTGAGAGATCACCATGGGCCGACAAATTTGACTCTTCCCATGAATGGGGATAGGAGCCAAGGTATGAACCAGCTCTGAATTAGAAGCCATTTAATTAAAGTTAGCACAGTGCTGAACTCAAACTAGCAAGGTTTACTAAGAGGCAGCATATATTAACTTGAGCTCAGCGTGGTGACAGAACGCTCTGCTTCCAGCCAAGTTTGCACAGGCAGTAATCTCCTAAAGCACAATGCTGTACAGAGGAGAGACCCAGTCAAAGAACAGGCAAGGCTGAAAGAGTTAAAAAGAAGTTCTACCACCTCTTCACTTATGTATCACCCTTATGAAAAAAAAACCAAAAAATAAACAAACAAAAAAAGCCGCCAGAAATACAGGCCAATGGTTACACACAGTATTTAGTATTCCAGTATGGCTCCAGGTACAGCTCTTCCAAGTTCATACATTCAAAGCAGAGGAAAGAGAATGGGTTATGGAAAACTGAAGAAAACATCCTTTCTTTGCACAGATGAAGTATGAAAAAATTATTCTTAGGCTGCTTTGATATGCATGTCTATGTATTGCCATTAAAACACCACGTATGGCTGAAACACTTAGCATGTAGACAATTTTAATTATCTGTTAAGTGCTGTGTAAACATCAGAAACAGCCATGATATTCCCAATTTACAAAGCTGCAAATCAAAGCAACAGAAGTTATTTCCACTCTAATACAACAGGGAACTATTTAGCTCTTCATTGCTCTTCTTGGTTTTATTTCATTTCATCTGCTTTCCAACTTGGTTAGGGAACAACTGTATCTAGATGCCACCTCTAAGGTCCTTCCTTAACATTTCATTCAAATAAGCAATCCAAATTTGAAGATTTATCCCAAATTTATAAGTGATGTTTTCCTAAGGGTCCATACTATTTCTTGAATCTAGGTATCTTCAAATATTGGGTCCTTTCTAAATGGACACTCAGGTTTGGACACACAGCAGGTTCTCTTCAGGTGAAGTGGAAGACAGTACAAAAATACAATATGGGTAAGATTACGTCTGTGAAGATAATCCCAGAAAATACAATTGTGTATATAAAATGGTTCAATTACAACTTCTTCTAAGGACTAAGGTAAATCAACCCAATAAAAACATTTTTTTTAGAACAATTTTGTAGTTGTGCTTTTTTAAAAAATTAAAATCAAAATTGTCCTTAGAAAATGTATGTCAAAAAAATCAAAAAACCTTACACTCCTCAATAAATTGGATAGAATTTTTTTTTTTTTTTTTTACTATGACCCCTTACTATGAGCAAAGATGAGTAGATATAGGAGTCTTCTGTATCATTGGAAAAGAACTGATCAGCAGTCCCAGTAAATGTTTTTTCACAAATAATTTCTATTAAAAAAAGGAATAAATGGTTCAAAATAAAACTCAGGTAAATGCTACTATACCTGTGAAATAATGAAGGGAAAGTTGGACAATTTAGGGTTTGAAGCACCACATTAAAGTTCTCTTTGCACAGAGGGTGGATTGGCTTAAGGAGTGGAGTTCTGCATGTTGTCAGTAAGAATGCTTTCCCTGACTTTGAATCATGTAAGATAAGCTCCTGGTGGAGAGTCTGGAGAATTTTCTAGGTTTAAAATACTGCAGTTTTTAAAATATAAAGCTGCACATGGATGCATTATTTGAGAAGAAATGCATGATCACCCTGTTAAAGACTGCAACAAGCAAAGTACCATAGTTACAATTACCTCAGCTTCTGAAATGTTTAACTTCTGAGAGAATAATAGTGAAGCCATGGTATTCTAAAACATATGGTTCTGTACTTAATGGGCATATAAATTGTATATATAGGGAGCATATGTAGATGGGTACCTTCCTATATACACATAAAAATTTATGTGTAACACAGTCTTGTGCAGTAATAAAAGGAATAGGTCAGGCTAGGGAAGTACTTCTAAAGTGTTCAGCAGGAATTAATATTTAATATCCAAATTTTCTCTAGTATTTTGTCATTCAAATTTCTGGAGTGATATGGAAAATATGCTTCAAACTTGGATCTTTAAAAATAAACCTTCTCACATAGAATTTCAGCTGTGGAATCAAATGCCTGCTATTTGAACTTCCAAACAAAAGAAAAGCATGGACTTCACACATTATTAGTTGCATCAAAGGAGTGTTAAATGTTTTCATAATAATGATACAAAGGATGCAATGCTCCTTTTTCAAAAGAACATAAAGTTATTGAGACAGCAGGAAATTCAAATCTGCATCTTCTTAGAAATGTAGAATATAACTGAGTATCCAAAACATGGAAAATTCTAGCTGAGGAAGGTCCAGGTTTTGTGAGATATAAATTCTCCTGAATGTCACCATTCAGTACTGCAAACATTATATTTTCTGCAGGACCAGTGATCCACATTTTAAAAAGTTACTAATTATCAGCAGTAATAATTACACATTTAACAAGTTACCATTATACTTCAAAAAAGTTCACGCTAATGTGTGGATAATTATTGGCCTAATTAAGTATCCAATTTCGCATTTACAAACAAAAATGAAACATTAGTTAAGAGTGTGACAGTGGTTTTTGCATTAGATAAAAGGAAGAGGTAATTTGGATAACTAATTCCTGGACTGAGTTTGTTGCACGGAGCTCACAAAAAAAAGAAGGTATTTTTTATCTTTCCAAACATTTAGAAGCATATTTTACCCACACAGATCTTCCTTTCCAGTGCATTATTCTACTGTACATCATTTTTTCCCCAAAAAAAGATGAAATCAAGAAGAAACATCAGGAATTCCAGAAGCCCTGAGGGCTTTCAGGGTAGGTGTCTTTTGGAAGATGGAAGGGGTCTTGGGCAATGCACCTACACTGAGAATACATCAGCTTTTACTGAGTTCAGAGTGCCTTGTGGTGCTTCAGGCTGCAGGGTTGACAAAATCATACAGTAGGCACAAATGCCTCTCAGTGATACATAGGTGATGCACAAGGGTAAACATTTAGCAAAAATCAGCTTAGGATGCAGCACACCACAAAGGATGGCTGTTGTTACAGAGGCTTTCACCTGTTTGCTGTTTCTGTATTAATTTTCTTCCTACCATTTCACGAGAGAAATAAAGCGAGGTGCTGTGATAACAGTAATTTATCCATGTATCCCTGTGTCCATTTATGGTCATTTGGGCCTTAGAAATGGCAGATGGAAAATTGTGGGAAGGAAGACAAAGCCTCCCTACTCACCTGCAAATGCCTTGATTTCACAGTTTTCCATTTTTATTAGCATTTGAGTGAATTTCCTTGGTCAAGATTGCTACATTTTATCAAGCATGGCACTAAGTCATCTCTGCTTGAACATCCCCCAGTTTTTGGCCAGTGACAGAAGATTACACCAGCCCAAAGGACAGACTATTTCTGTGACATTTTCCCATTCTTCCTTTCCAATTCATGACAGAATTCCCTTCCCACTAGACAGGTTGCATAGCTGGTTCTCCCACAGAGCCATGAAGCCTATGAAAAATATACCACCGCTTTTGCTGTAGCTTTGCAGGAATGCCTAAAACTTCAGGAGAACTTACTTGAGCAGAAATGCAAAGTAGTGTGTAAGCACAGTCCTGAGGCTGCCAGGCCATAGCTACCTTGCATAGCTTTGAATCAGACTGCATCCCATAACTCCTCTGTATGCAAGACCTTGAGACAAACAACAGGATTTGCAACATTCCAGTGTGAAACTACAAGTGTGCCACTGCTGTTTAACTCCTTGTACTCTGGTCCAAAAAACCCTTTATCTATAACATAGCCCTGAACCCCTGAAATTCCTGTTGTTTTGTTGCTTCAGTATGCTCATGTTTAAAAGCTTGCTTTAAAACCTCTTCAAAAAGCAGACTGGAAGCTTTATATTGTTTTCAATAAGAGTTTGCAGGACCAATACTGAGGACATATGCAGGCTTAGGTACATATATTGCACAAATCCCTGAATACACACATCCCTTTCGAACCCTTGGACCAATGTCCAGTGGGAATTCTTTCTCACCTGCTTCTCAAATGAAAGAGAAGTGAAAATCCTGAGAGCCATACTCTTCAGTGCACTCAAGGCAAGTCTGCTAGGTATTGGATAAGTGAAAAAAACATCATTCACAGCTGAAATGGAACCTTTCCATCCTTGTCTATGTAGATTCTATCCATTAAAAACCTAGAAATTTTAAACTGACTTGCTCTTCCTATACCCTCCTTCCATCTCCTGATTATTCAGTACCTGTCATGGGCCCCAAAAATGATCCTGAAATTTCTCCCTTAAACCCACATATGGGGCTGGTTGGTGGTAGCAGTTAGGGGTACTGGAGACAGTGTCCAGAATACAGGACCAAGAAATTGGGGGAAATGACAGATACTTCTCCTGATGGAAGGTGCTTCAAAGACTTTTTCCAATCCCTGTAAGAAGTCTAAGGTTGAGTAGGGCATAGACTGCATCCCCCATATTTCTTTTCTTCTGAATACTGCCATGCACTTGTTTAGGAATACATTAGAGAGCTGTAGAATGAACAAATTAATGATCCCATTTTGGCTAATGCTCTAAATACATCCCTTCAGGTATCAGTGGGCTTTGCATCAGCCCATTCTTGCTTTCATTCTGATGGGTTTGGATGCACCTTTTCTATTCGTATCAGTTCAACTTGACCAGAGTTTTTAAAAGCATAAGGTTAAATGCTTTGCATAGGGACAGACTTTATTAAAAACACAGTTAACTTTAAGTGTGTATTTTTAAATGCTTCTCTCAATAAGGAAGTAAGCAATGTTGAAGGCATGTTAGCCAATCCACTACATTTTCTTGTGCCTACATTTTAATCATGTATTTTTCCACCTTTTGAACTCATCATGTCACATCTCCATAGTTTTAAGCTGGGCTAGAGGTCACAATAGAAAAGTGTTAATTGAAGTTATATTTTCTATAGCATGAAGAATATAGCATCAGAACACTTTTTTTTTTTTTTTTCAAATAAATGTTGCAGATCAGTATTCCTTAAAATATCCATCTGTAGGAGCAACTCCTGGTAGAGGAACTTTTCATTTGTCTTTGGAAGAAACATCCACTGAATTGCAGAATGAGTCAGCAATACCTTCAGTATTTTTGGGGCCTATTTTACCAGTGTTGCTATTGCTTAAGCCATTAGCACCTATTAAATTTATTCTCTTCATTTCATGTTGTATACAGTTGACGGGAAATGTGAGGAAAAGGCAGTCTTCAAAGCATTAACCCCTTCACTCCACAGGATGGTTTTTCTGCTTGAAAGGAATTTGATGATTTCAGCTTTCTTCTCCTTCTTAACTTTGCCTCCATTAGGATTGCCTGCATGAATAAGGGGTTGCAGAAACCGGCCCTTATATTGTAATGTAATCACAGATTTATTCAGCTCTGCAATCAGCCACTCGTCTCTGATGATCATCTCAGGGTCCTGCCAAGAGTTTCTGGAAGGCTCTGTGCTAGCTCTTTACTGATCACATAAACCACCAAAAAAAAATTATCTATATATTACTTTCCACTAATTCAAATCTGTGTTCTGAGGGAAGGGAGAAAGAGTCATAAGGAATCATAAGTAACACTGCTTCTGAACATTAACAAAATATCCATGTCCAACAAAAACAAACACACTGAAAAATTGCAGATACAAATAAAACCTTCTGTTAAAAAAAAACCCAAAACAACAAAATAAATAAAAAAGGGTGAAAAAGGCTGAAAAAGCAAGATTTAAAGAAGGGAAACAGTATGTGGTTTGACATGTGCATTTGGAGAGAAAAAGGATACCCAAAGATCAGCCCATTTGCCAATGTCTAAATAGCTAATAACTGAATGTAAAAGTGTCTCCTCAACCTAATAAAAATGTACTATTGTATTATTTACTACAGTATAAATTTTAAACCATTAACATGGAGAAGGTAAACAGAAAACTGAATGCTTACTATGTCAAAGACTAACATTGCTTTCCAAAGTTTGAGTCAAATATTGCTACTAATAATACTGACAGGAATACTTCCCCTGGTGTGAATGAAATTACTCTGAGTCAGAGCATGCAGAAGAGCTGAGTTTGGCCATTTGTCTCTTGCTTTGTGAAATCCATTCCCACTGACTCCCTTCTGCTTTGAGCACCTGGAAAGAGCCATGAACTCTGGCATTAGCTAGTGGCCAGGACCCTCAGTTATTTGTATGAGATGCCACAAAATCTTTTTGTTTCTGGTGTGTCTACCCACTTGAAGTGCCATTGCAATTTTCTTGTCCAATGGCTTGTATCTGGCACTTTCAACAAATATTGCCCTCTTTCTCTACACTTTAAAATGATAAATGCATCACCTGGAGGCTATATCCACCAGTTCCTGTAAAATACTTCTCTCTTAAAATGTGACATAACAGTTAAGAAGTGGAAAATTAACATCCCACAAGGAATTCTCAAGAGGGAAGGACATGTGCAAGTGCTACCATGCAGTGAACTAATCTTTAACCACAAAATGCCAATGTACTCCTGAAAATATGGATAAATGCTACAATGAGGCACCAGTTAAGCAAGTAAATATAAATCACACAAAGTCACCAGTGGCAGACACTCCTTGTATCTGCTCAATTGTTAATAGTTTTTCTCCAAACTGGAGTGGTTTTTGCATGGTACTGACAAGAACTTTTGCTAGCACACCTTCCATACACTTGAAATCTAGCATCAGGGGAAGCATCAAAAGCTGCACCCACACTGCTGAAGGTACCCCCCTCAGACAGCAGTGCAGGGTTGCCCAGCCAGGCAATGCAGACTGGCCTGTGTCCCTCTGTCCATGCCTGTCTCTCTAGAGCAGGCTGTCCACACGCTGCTGCAGAGCACCCAGCCTGCAACGCTTCAGAAAGACAATGCCTGCTACAGCAGCTTTCTCCAGCTCTCAAATGTAGGACAGGCATACTCTAAGAGCACCTCACCCTCCCCAGTCCTAACTTTGACAGGAGAGGATCCTTTGCAGTGCTGGTGTTCCATCAGCTCATGTACCCAGAAGATATTTTTTACCGTGTGGGCGGTGGGTGGTGGGGCATTGGCGCAGGTTGCCCAGAGGAGCTGTGGATGCCCCATACCTGGAAGTGTTCAAGTCCAGCTTGGACAGTGCTTGGAGCAACCTGGTCTAATGGGAGCTGTCCCTGCCCATGGCAAGGGGGTTGACACTGGATAATCCCTTCCAACCCAAACCATTCTAGGATTGTAAGTTTTTACCCTGAAAGGTAGGATGTAGTTGAGGGGTGGTGCAGTGCCAGACATTGTCCTGCAAAACACTCCCTGGGTAATTAGGACACACCCCCCCAGAACTCCTCTGGCTGCAGCACAGGTGATGAAATGTGGCTGCAACACTGGGAAATGATGTTCCCACATCAGTGCAATGTGTTCTCTACCACACCTGAATATAATTTTGTTTTTTCCTGAGAATAAAACGTGCTGCAGCTAAGTACTGATTTGCTACTCAACCTGTGTTACAAACTTCAGTGAAGGAAAAATGTCTTTCTTGTTAGTGTGAACTAGAAACATGATGGTATAATTTTCATAGATTAACCTATGCTTTTCTGCCTGTTTTAGGAGCAATTTTGGGACCAAAGAATCTGGACTGGCACTCATCATGGAACTCCAGAAATTCTCTGCATAACAGTTTGGGCCTTCCCTGCTTAGAAAAGGCCACAAAAAATCCCTTAGAAGAATTTTATAATTGCACTCACTTCTTACATAGCTAACTATGCCAGCTGGAAGCTGAATTTCACACCAGTGGTCAGCAGTACCTCCTGAAGTGAGAGGATCTGTTTTACAGCCAGGGGCACAATATGACCTATCATTATTAAAGGCCAGAAGAGGATTCAGCTCCCCTTTGTGAGCAGTATCACTGGCTGTTCTTGTGAATTACTGCTTCTCAGAAAGGGAGGTAGAATACTTACAATAATTTTTAACATCCAAAGTAAATAGCAAGGTCTCATTTCCAACTAAAGTTACAACAATATTTTCATGATGAATAATTCAACCTAGTTTTCCTCAAAATAGGGGATATTAATAATTCTTAAATTCTATAAAGCCTTTCAAATTAACCCATTTTATTGCAGTAAGTCCAGATTTTCAAAATCTAAGTTGCATTTTACTGTACAAGTATGCCCTATGGGACTGCTCTTAGCGTATATTATCATTTGGTGTGAGTAAATCAATATCCAGAGGACCATAATTTGTAGTAATAAATCAGATTTTACTGTGTAAGTTCAGAGGTGAATTGTATAAGGAAGTTCATACAGATTTGAAAAGTGAAGAAAGATATAAAGGTATTAAAATGTAGGGCTCCTTCTTATCACTTTAAAAAAAGGTCTGAAATTTGGAAAACTTGCAATAATTTCTCATTATTTCTGTAGATTGCTCATAATTGGATCCAAGAACAAAGAGCAAAAAAGTCAAGCCAGAACTTAACTTGAAGTATTAACTGCACATTGTTCTCCTGTAAGCACTCAACAGATCTCTTCTTGTTAAAATTATGGCAAATTGGAATGGCAGTTCCCTTCTGAATCAACCTTCATTTCTCTGTCCTTCCCTGCTGAAGACTGTTACATTTTGAAGTCACAAATGATTATTTATTTATTCCCCTATAAAATGCATGCATGGTCCCAAAAGCCATAATATAACACCCTGTAGTACCCACAAATGCAGTACTCATTATTACAAATTATTAGATCACTTAATCTTCTTTGCCAGTTCCTTCTAAAAAAACCCAACAAAAAACAACCAAACTTCACAGTCCTCCTATACAAGCCTAAAATACAAGACCATAAAACTAATAGTAATAATAATGATATGTTTCCTTGGTCTTTTATCGCACAGGAAACAAATGTCTGTTGACTTGTATTGCAGGGATATACACATTGCAAGTTGATACATGGCTGAGTCAGTCAGTTCCTTACCCTGAGGATGTTCACTCTGGGTAGAAAATGTTCGCTTGCTTTTTAGGATCTGGAAAGAAGTATAGGAATGAAAAGAAGCCACATTGCTCCTGCTTTGAGTCCTTCCCTTTAAGATAAGAGGACCATCTCTCAGACCTTTGACTCAAAAGGCCTCTCTACCAACAGCAGGATTTGGTGGGATTTATCTCTTTATCTCCTTTGCCCAAACAACCATGCCTGGTCTGGAAATTGAAACACGGCAACATCAGCCTAGAGGGTGGTGCCAGATCCCACTTGGGATGCTCACCTTGCCCTGGCTTTGTAGCTTGCTTTATCCTGTTCCTCAAACCCAGCTTCTGCTCCAGGGACCTGTTCATTCACCTGACCTTTCCTATCACTCCTTTCTGTGTCAAGGACTGTTTTCCTTCCATTACAGTCAATAAGAGTAAGCAGATGATTACAAAGGCAATTTCTGAGCAAGAAATGGCAAAAACAAAGGCATGATCTGCATTCTGAATCATCCAAACCATGATATAAGTAACACAGTAAAATACAAAATCTCATTCTCATAGAAAGCAATTATGATCAGAGGTGGTGTAAAAAGAATATGTGTTCTGCATGCCTTCAGAAATCCTTACATTGGTGATGAAATCAAATCTCCTAAGATCTCTTGAAGTGAAATTACTTTATTTACTTAGGCTACCAGTCAGCTGGGACTGAGTCAGGTGAGCTCTGGAGAATTAATCTTTCAGCTCTTAACACTGACTGGAAGTAACAAATTCCTGGCAGGTATAGACAGTATACTTCAACCCTTTTGATCAGTCTGGATGTCTGAGAATTCCTTGCATAAAAAGGAAGACTATTCAAAATAAAAAGAAAGTACACATCTTCACGTCTCAGAAAATGGTACTGCAATTTATGTGGTGACATTGGAACATGTCAGTTAAAACCCAATTGATTCTTGGGTTGGGTATCTTTAGGAAGAAAAAAGAGTTATGAAAATAGAAAACTGTGCCTTCCTTCACCTGTAAAAAGTCTGTGGGGTCTTGAGTTTCACCCAGTATTAACACCTAGTATAACTAGATTAGAGAGTCATAAAGTTTGCTGTGATTTGTTTTGGTTGTAGCAATAAAAAGACACACATGCACAGCCCTCCTGGGCAGCAGTAACCCTGATTTCATTATTTTATTGTTTCATGGTATTATTTATTACCACACCTGAGGGAGTCCAAGTGAAAACCAGTGTCTAATATGGCAACAGAAAGCTTCAGGTTCTTACAGTATGGGAAATGTGGGTGGTGTCTCCGAGTCTTCAGACTTAAATTCTGTGAGATGATCCTGTGCAGCAGTGACATCTGTGGCATCTTCAACAAACATTCTTAGAAAATGTCTGCAATTAGTCACCTTCTCTTATCTTTATTTTACTTTGAAACGGAGTAAACTTCAGGATTTCAGCACAATCTATTTTCTGTCACCGTTGCGCTGCAAAATGACATGAAAAAATAGGTAAATCAATTTTGGAAGCCAGAAATGGAAGCGTTGGATCAGACTAATCAAGCCAGAACAAGGTAGGTGGCTTGATCTTCAGTAAAGAGCTGTGATATAGAATCTCCTTCTACCTCCTTTGTCAGGCAAAGGTAAAAACAGCTCATTAAATAAGCTGAAATTCCTAACCTGTTCTTTCACTCCTACTCTTCCAGTACCTGCATCAATTATGCAGAGATTCTAAGACGGGCTATGTAACATATTCTGGGAACATACAGTAAAAGAACCTTATTAGCTGTTTCCATTAGCTGAAATGAGCAGGAGCAAAATAGCTAGTAAGCCGAATTTTAGGTGTAGGGCATTACACATCCCACAGAGATAACAGGGAAAATTCACACCTCTTTTAAAAGCTGTCAGATTGTAGGCTGGAAAAGATAATACAGCACTGGGTTACACTAAGATCAGATACTGTGCAACCAGAAAAAGGTGAAAACTTAAGAAAAACTACAAAAGCTCAATTTCTGAAGCTAAATTTTTCCACAAGGTCAGGTTCCCATGTGACTGGGTAGCTGAAGAATGCCAGAAGACAGACAGCCAGGCACAGAACAGTACATTGCAGGTCTCCACAAACTTCCCACAGAAATCTGCACTGAACAGGGAGATTTTGGTCCTTGTATGCCTCTTGATTTCTTGCACCTGTTCCTCATTTCTAGGAACAAGCAGTTACAGTCATGAAGGACCAACTGCACAGATGCCTTTCCTCCCTGTCCCATTTGCCATCTAAGAGTCACACTGAAATCCACAGGTGCCACCAGTTTCCCTTTGGATTTAAGCACAATGGAAAGAAAGAAAGAATGAAAAGTGGAGACAGCAGAGTCAGGCTTTCCTGAAGAAAACTTAAGAGCTGAAAATGAAATCTTGAAAACTGCAAGATTTCAAGAACAAGACATTTTGGTTTCTGTGTTTGATTGGGAAATGGAGACAAATCAGAGAGAAGGATGCACTGGGCTGATGGTCCTTGAGGCAAAGCTTGGCATAAGGAGAAGCTCTTTGCAGAGTTTTGTCTGTAACTATTGTTTATCTAGCCATGGGTGGGGAAAATCATAAAATTATTTGGGTTGAAAGGGGCTTTAAAAATTACCTGGTTCCAATTCCCCTGAAATGAGCAGGGACAAGTTTCACTAGAGCAGGTTGCTCAAAATGCCAGCCAACATTGAACATTCCCAGGGATATGGCATGCAGGGCTTCTCTGGAAAACCTGTGCCAGTGCCTCACCACCCTCACAGTGAAGAATTTCTTCTGACTATCTAATCTACACCTCTTTTAGTTTTAAATCAAGTGCTACACTTCACACATAGGCATCACTTTCCCCATGAGTAAGCAAAAGGAATTTGGCAACCTGGACAGGACTGCCACCCCTGCCAAACCTACTGAACCACAAAACAACTTCCCCCAGGGATTCTCAGGTATATTAAGATTGTCTAAGCTGAATTGACAACACCAGCTGCACCATTCAAAACTGCAAAAAGCCTCACAATGTCCAGCTTTCTACCAGCATCCCAGACATGGCTTTTTCAGAAATGAATTTGAGTTGAGAGTGAATTTGAGAACAGGATTTTTCCTGCATGGGAAATCTAAAACTTAATTAGTTAATAAGATGTCAGTGCTTTATTGCTAATGGAAAACAAGGAGGGAAGGGGTGATGTCCATATTCCTTTTTGCCTAGGGGGAACTGATAGTCTACAGACAGGAGACAAGCATGGGTATTTTAATTTTTGTTACAGCAGCAAATCCCTGCCTACTCCTCCATGGAACAGCTTGTCTAAAATTCTACTTGACAAATGTATTCTCAAAAGTGGTCTCAGAGGTTTGTTCCACCTTCATTAGCAGTTCAACTATTTTTAATAACAAATTTTGAGGACAGGTGAAAATCAGGGAGGGATTCTCTTCCTTTCCTATTTTTGAAAGTGAATTTTAATTTCTGTGTGTATGGAACCAACTTAACAGTGACCAAACAGCATCTGAAACAGTTAGGAAGAAATTAAATCTCTCCATGAAGACCCCCGTACTTGTGATTTAGAAAAAGACCCATTTTGACTGCCTAGTATATAAAAACAGGTACAACATGGAAGCTACTAGAGTCACGTTCTTGATCTAACAACCCAAGTGGAGAAAAAACAGGACGTGTTTGCTTTCCTAGACACAAAAGCAAATGGGCTGTGGTCATACATAATTCTGGTTATATAGAATAGAGATGCTTTATTTTTATTCTATTCATGGGACCAGAGCCTCATCCCTAGCACACTTTTCATTTGATAGGAGACTTTTTGACTGTATAAAACTAGGGTTGATTACCTGACACTGTGTGTCCCTGAATCCTCTTTCCCAAGATACAGAGAGAACTCTGACAGTCTGGGACAGCAAGGGATGCATCTGAGATCCAGCTATCCCTGACCTAAATAAAGCAGCCCACAGATTACACAAATTTGTTCCAAAAGTCAAAATAAAGGAATAGAAAGGTGACAGAAATTTACTCTTGTCTACCTAACCAAAAGAGTAAGAACACTCTCCATAAACACATGAAAAAATAAATGCATATGGCAAATATGCATTTATTTTAGACTGCAAAGTCTAAAAGAGATGGCACTTTTATCATGTCTATGGAAGAACTGGGCATATCTTAATGGGGAGGGTAACTACACAAACATATCAAGGGTAATTTTGTTGCAGATTAGTTTTCACACATCTTAGAAGAGCACCATGACTTAACTAACTCCAGAACCAAGTTGCAGCTATTTCAGTCTTTTGAGTGGTTAGGGTCATTTTCTTGTAAGTGGCACAAGATCTTGATTTTGAAAGGATGTTACTGTACCTTCAGCTGACTCTTTGACAACCCTTACCAGAAGGATCAGCTTCATTGATACCAGTATCTAAAGGCATGGTACTGGTCTTTCACTTCTTTAAATTGAGGGCATTTCTTGAAGAAATTGAGCCTTATTAACTTATGAAACAACACTACTCAATCAGAAGCTGGTACCTATTCTTTGGAAATAACCAGAATTTTTCCTTGTTTTCAGGGAGAGGAAAACACTTCCTTAGCTGATAATTCCAATTAAAAAGTCTACAAATCACAGCAGATTAATTAATTTTTATGTGAAAATACAAGTGCATATATTTTGCTTATTAATGTGTTTCATTTGCACAACTCCGGTTATAAATATTGATCTGCTTGAACCATTAACTGAAGTGCAGCTTTAAAAATAGAATGATTAAATTCAATAAAACCCAAATTTAAGAATAGCAATTTTTGTCTTTTAATATAGCAACCATCAGCTTAGCAGAATCCAGCTGGACTGAAGAAGAAAGAGCTAGGAGGCTGTGTCCCACAGCAGCTTCTGAAACGGAGATTACAGGTGTATTCTTTAGCTGTTAAGAAGAATCATGGTTTCTTCTGCTGGTTTACTAGTGGCACATTGGCTTAAAAAGAGTCACCATAAATAGATAACTTAGGGTAGTCAGTGCCAAATGTGTTTACTAGGTTAAATGAGAGAATTAACCTTAAATGCAATGGGATTTCTGTCCACATGCAAAGTCATTGATGTGAATGGTACTTGCTGTTACAACTCTGTATTCTGTGTCATCTGAGACTTGCAGGCACTGCACTCTGGCCTTGGTCAGTCAAACTCTTAAAGATCACAAGGGTACTGAAAAAGTTAATCATTATCTCTCTGTTATTCTTTTGCAAGGAAGGTATTTATCTCAGGGGTAAGAGAGGCATGCACAATGAAAAGGGGAAGGAATAAATAAATTATATTTTCTAGCAAAAGGTAAATCCATCTGTGCATGTTGGATTTATTGTGATCATAAAACAGTGCCTGCATGACCTAGAATACACAGAATGCAGAGTGATAGCAGAGCTAAAGGTGAAACTAAGAAAGAAAAAGGAGTTTGTCCAAGCTCTGTCTGCAGAAGAGGTGATATTGATGCTAACGGTTGCCGAAGAAGACTTGAGAGCTTTGTGTATGATTTGTAGGGTGGATGGCTTTCACAGACACTTTCCAGCTCATGTGTGACTGGGTGAAGAAATCAGGTAGGGCTGAAAATGACCCACACTGACCTTACTACGTCTGGTACATAAGGGGTGCTGCAGAGCACCCTCCAGGTTGTGACTCAGATGTCAGACTCGTTCCAAATCTGCCTTTGAAATAGCTGAACATTCTATTTTACTCAGGCTGGAATGAGAAAACCAGACCAGTTTCAGTTCAGTTTGACCTAGCAGTCAGCAGATACCAACTGGAGGCTCACAAAGTTTCCTACTTGCTGAGCTACTGTCCTCTTAAAACAATCCAATGCGAGTAAATGGTATTTAAATCGATTGTGTGCATTCACAGACAAAATTGGTTTAAAATTTATTATGTGTTGTGGCTCACCATGTCGAGAGAGAACAGAACATACATTTTAAAAAACAAGCAGGTTTTCTTAAAATAATCAAACATTCAATAAAAGAGGTTTATTGCTGCCATCTTTATTTGTTAGGATGGGGAATGGACTATTTTACTCTTCTTCTTGCAAGCTAAGCAGTGTTGAATAACCATGGGAAGGATACAGGAACTTGCTTTATTAAGTTCAGTAATAATTTCAATTGTCTTTGAATTTATTTTAATCGTGATTTAAATGTAAAATGCAGTATATTCATCTCTGCAGTTCTTGAATTGCCCACTTGCATAAGAAAATGCACTTCAGAATATGCTTATTAAAGAACATAATGGCTTTGAGGGATTTTTAAAAGCAAAGAGACATTATAATCTTCTTTCACTGTAGTAGTTGCATATTTCAAATGTAGACAACGTTTGCTTTACAATTATTAATTATTATGGCTGGCAGATGCAATTAAAGAAACGCTTGTGTTCTTCCTATGGCTCCCTTCAAGCATTTAGCATGTAAGTCATTAGTGAAATAGCTAGATTAGAAAATACTAATGGCTAGCACATGTATGGTCTTTACTCCCCAAAACCCTAAAATAACTTGCAAAAGAGGGGCATTATTGACTTGTTGTTCTGAGGAGGAGAAGTGAAGGGCGAAGACATTCAGGCAAAAGCATTTGCCTATTTGAGGTAATTCCACTTGCAGGAATTGTGCATGGAGAGTACAAAACCTTTTCAAAGGCTTTTCACAACATAGTGAAAGGACTTTCAAAAAGCTTTCAACAAGCTTCCTCTTAAAGGGCTTTTAATAAATATTTTCAAAAAGGAGAAGGAGGGAAGAGTGAGAGGACGGAAGGTAAGGCTGCTCTAAAAGCACACAGAAATATAGCACCATAGCGGAGAATAACATGAAAGCCAAAATGCAGTGTCAGTGAATATGCAGTGATGCACCAGGAGACACAATTTAACCTGATACACGCAAGGACAGGCTGTGAACTATCTGCCCCGCATCCAGAATGAGAACTCCCAGTCACAGCAGCTGATTCCGTAAAAACATCAATTGGCCCAAGAAAAACACTGGGGATGCTTGGAAATACCAGGAAATAAATAGAGAATTAGGCTGCAAATGTAATTATTTCTTTTTATAAACCCATGGTGTGCCCATAGCCCAACACAGCCTGCAGTTCTGACTTTCTGGTCAGAAAAGCTGTACAAGGGTGAGAAAACATTCAGATAAGGTATCACATAGACAAGAACAATATTCAAAGTAGAAAAACTAGATTAAGACTCTTTTGCAGGGAAAAGAGAGAACCAAGGCTAGATGTGACACAAATTAATGAAATGTCAATAACATTGAGAGGATCATTAGGAAATTATTTGATTTTTCACAGTGCAAGAAATAGGGGCAAAAAATGAAATTATTAGGTGACAGGCTGAAAGCAAACAAATAGAAGGCATTTTTGTAGGCAGCACTATTAAACTGAGAAATTTCTTGCCCAAGATTATTCTAAATAGTATTTATTCTTACCATTTCAAAAAGCAACAGGGCCAATTCATAGAAATTTTTCTACCAAGGATGGTAAATCCAAAAATAATGTTTAGAACCAATGAATTTGTTAAGCTACAGATTGCTGGAAGCAAGGAGAACATGCCAGGGAGGCATCACTGTATACTTGCCCTGTTATTGTAACTTTCTCAAGCATTTAGTACTTGACTCCGGTTGAAAACCAGGTACTAGCTAGATGAATCTTACCACCCCTTAAAAAATGCCCCAGTGGTCTGAAGAGGGCCTCCACAAATAGAACTATTTTTGGTGATATGGATACTTCTGTAGTTTACTGTGGTCAGTGGGCTTGCCCAAAGAAACCAAATGGACCCCAAACAGAATTTGATGCCACAGATGATACTAACATCTATGAAAGCTTTCCTCTTGGGTGCAAGGATGAAATACTGACTGTGTTGAAATCAGCAGAATTTTTGGCACTCCCTGCAGCAGAAGCAGGATCTTACCTCATTCTAGCTGACTCCCAAGACTCAAGACCTCCCAACGTATCAGGCTTTCTCCTGGTGACTGCCAGAATAGTCAACATGAAAGGACAAGAAGATTTCCAAAGCACAGAACTTCGCAGCATGCTGTGCTGGTTTTGGCTGGGGTAGGTTAATTTTCTCCACCATAACTGGTATGGGGCTGTGTTTTGGATTTATGTTGAAAACAGTGTTGATACTGCAGAGATGCTATTGCTGCTTGCTCAGAGTGAAGGCCTCTTCTGCTGCTTGTAGTGCCTCACCAGTGAATGGGCTGGGGCTGCACAAGAGGCACACAGCCAGGACAGCTGATCCCAGCTGACCCAAGGGATATCCCACACCATATGGCATCATGATCAGCATGGAAAGCCGGGGCAAGATGGAAGGGGGACGTTGGGAGCATTTGTCTGCAAGTCACAGTTACACGAGATGGAGCCCAGCTTTCCTGGGGATGGCTGAACGCCTGCCTGCCCATGGGAAGTGATGAATGAAGCTCTTGCTTTGCTTTGCTCGTGCACAGATTTGCTTTCTCTATGAAGCTGTCTTTATCCCAACTCATGGGTTTTTTCACTTCTACTCTTCCAGTTCTCTCCTGACCCTGTGAGTGGAGCAGTGAGAGAGTGGTCGTGTGGTACTCGGTTGCTGGCTGGGCTTAAACCACAACACATCTCTTCAACATAACCTGAGTAGAAGTGTTTAAGAACTACAGGATTTTATACTACAACAGCATGCAAAAATGTTATGAGCACAGTGACTCTGGAACTGTTGTCAGTCTTATCAACACAATAGCTCTGTTTTAACATTCAGATAGCAGAGGTTGAAAGCAAACCTGATTTTGCATCTTAAAGAGAGGCATGTAAAATGTTTTACAGGCTTTCACACTTTATTTGAAGGTTATCATAAAGTGAGATTTTTTTCATACCACAAAGAGTGTAAACCATAAACCTTTTAAGACTGCTGACAGTTATCACAGTTTTTTTTTCAGAGAATTATCTGGTCTAAATTTTCATCAGAATTGAAAGCACCAGAACTTAAGTTAGAAGTCCACAAGTTAAAATTCACTGTCCCTAATTGAACAAAGCCTTCCTGGAAAAAAAAAAAAAAAAAAAAAAAAAAAAAAAAAAAAAAAAAAAAAAAAAAAAAAAAAAGTAGTTATATGGATTCTGCCAGCACATTTTCTTTGGCCTTTTAAAAAACATTTGAATCAAAACATTATTTGATTTTTACAAATGAACATGTTAGTAGATTTCAAAAAACACTTGATATAGTATTACTCAGGGGATAAAACATAGTGTTATGAACTAGAGAATGATTAAACAACCTCACGTAGCAATATATATTTACCATATTAACATTTTCTCTATCCATGCAGAAATAATAAAGGAATGAAAACAGAATCACTGCTTGTTATGAAAACCTCTCTATAAGGCAAAATTTTCTGCACGTGCCTGACATTGCCCCATTTATTAGTGAGAGTCATTCTAATATTTCTCTAGGAACAGCAATTTGCTTAATTGTGGCTAAGCAAGATGGCGGAAACTGCTGAGACACAGGGAAAATTTTTAGCCATGACAATTCATGAGGTAAACTAATACCACCTTGACAAATAAATCAAATTTTTGGGTTTAGAGTCTAAATCCAACAGATTAAGCTAGTCCACTGAGGGTTTTAATAATAAGAAAGGTGAAATGACATGAACTATATAGCTAAATTATAAGTATATAGCTAAATTATTGTAACTAGACAGTTGGAAAAGCAGACACAGTTTGCACTTGTGACAGGTTAGATCTCACAAAACCATGTAATGGAATAAAAACCCTAACAAAGAATTAAAACAAAGATGGAGGACTTTAATTGAAAACTTGATCAATTAGCACAGAGGCCATAAGAAGGAGGCAACAGAGCATGAAATTTGATTAAACTGAACCATACGTCCTACTTCATTTTCAGCGATGTCACAAAACTGATGACCTTGAAAAGAGAAGACATTAGAAGAGTGTAAAATAGCAGTTATCTCAATGCTGGCTAAAATAGAGAACTGATAATAAATATTGTACAGCAAGGCAGCCTTAAATTAAAATCACATATATATTCAGAATGGAGAGATGGGTACTCATAAATTGCAGTAATTGACACACAATCCAAATTTATAACAATGGATCTATGCAGAGGGAAAGGGAGAAAGTTCCCTAACTCCACAAGTTTGACAAAGGGAGCAGATCATACTCCAGCTCACTAACTACTCAGATTATTGTGTGATAGTGGGCATGATTCAACTGCATTAGGTGATCTTTTTTTAGTCAGTAAAGTAGATTAAATTTGAAAGATTCACTGAGCATCTACAGTAAAACAGCACTGAAGTCACAGTGTGATTCTTCTGTTTTGTCCCAAAATAAAGTCAGAAGAAAGGCACTCCTCCACCCACGTCATGCTACCATAAAGCTACCAAGAGCTCCTTTTATTTTAACAGGTGAAATACAGGTGAACACTTCTTTGGACATAAGATGTCTTTGTTCCTGCTGCAGATGGGTAAAGCTCTCCATTGTTCTTACAGACCCCTACAGCAAATACATGTATCTATTGCCATACAGAACCACCAACAACATCTTGAGCTGCATTTCATCTTTATCCCAGCTACAAACAAATAAATGATGCCTTTCTGACCTAATTCCTGCTAAAACAAAGGTTCTCCTTTAGTATTTTTTAACAACTTGGACTGACAGGGAGACATTGTACAGCTTCAGGGCTTTATGTCATGTGGCTTCAGTGTTTTGTTTCTCTACAGTGCTCCTTAAAATTAGATTTACTGTCATGTGGAAATACAGCTTAAGTGATTCTGAGGTGGATTTTTTCCAGTGTCATGTGTTTGCAGACATGAAATGCCGGTAAGATTTGAATGAGGTCATCCCAGATTGGTTTTGAGAGTCACACTTATTGTGAATTCCAGACAAAACCTCCACTATCAAACATATATGTATGATGTGATGGTTTTGCTATCCGTGTTCTGAGAAAAAAATGTTAAGAGTAGAAATTCCTTATAAAAAATTTCAGAAAGAACTTTTTAGGTTGAAGAGGATTTACACTTTGCTCTACCTGTTTGTGTATACTCAATGTAGAATAAACTGATTGCAGGAGAATAATATTAGTATCATGTCATTTTCTGTTGCAATGTCAAAAAGCAAAAAAAAAAAAAAAAGAATATTTAATTTTACGATGGCTGAAAGTGAAAGGAATATTTGCATGTCATGTATCAGTAAGTACTGCACTGTACTGTCCTGGAAATAACTAAATCAGTTAAACATAATGAAATAGGTTGTACACTCTGGTGCTCCTTGCTTTATTGATCCACCTCCCTCTGCAAAAAAAAAAAAAAAAAAAAAAAAAAGAAAGGTACAAGCACTGGTGTACCACTGGTTTGCAGTGGTCAGGACTCTGTCCTGGGGGACCAGTGCAAAGCACAGAGAACACTCACAGCTGTGAAGAACATTTCTTTTTTTCCAAATCATTTATGAATAGTTTTGTTTTTAATCTGTTCCTTTCTTTTTAGCTCCCACTCCCTTTTGAATGATGCACCAAATGTTTTTGCTTGCAAATTTCACATTGTGAGCTTCTTAGATATTTTCTAACCCACTCTTCTTTAATTCTGTGAGAAAAAAGTCTGCAAACACTGGGCATTTTTTCTCATACATTTGCTTACATTTTCCTTGGGCTGAGAGAATACTAGCGGAGGCCCTCATTTTCCTATAAGGCTGCTGATTTTTTTATCTTCTTCTTCAGCATGTCTACAAACTTCCCTTTCCAAAGCAATGAAAGACACCAGTTTTGAGTCAAATAGTCATACAAACACTCATCTAAACAATATCAACATGCAGGGAGAAGGAGTATTATTTATGAAAACAGTTTTTTTCCCCCTTTTTTTCCAATGAAGCTTACAACAATTTGCATCGTTATGGCTTCTGGGTGTCCTGACTTTTCTTTCTTCTCTTTTTTTTTTTTTTTTTTTTTTTTCCCCCTTTCCTTTCTTTTTATTTTTTCTAGTGTCTGATTCCTTTCTAAATTTTATATCATGCATGAGAGGCATAATGTATTTCTTCTGAGATAGTACTAATTTCATACATTGCACTAAATGAAGTGTACTGCTAAATACTACTTTTTTTGACAGTCAAGTGAGATATGAAAATACACATGAAAATATCAATATTAATGGGCTGCTAAGGAGGAAGTGCAATCTGTTAATGCAACCATCTCACAAAAGAAAAAACCCAAGGAAACCAAGACTTAATGTTCTAAAAGAAACAAAATAACCAAAACAGATCAGTAACTGACATTCCTCGGAATTCACAGGCACCAGGGAGGGACCACCACCATGTTTTAAATGTTCACTGCTGCTGTACGGGCTGTAAGAACACAAATAGTCCAACAGTCAAATATTTAAAGTCACTTTTCTCATCAAGCCCACACAATTTCTGCACTGGTCAGCCATTGCTCGTAGATACAGTAGATCCCAGAAAGATGCAGTAAAAACATATAAGTAAAACCTCTAAATAAATTTCTTTGCTAGCAGGAATCACAAAATGAATAGGGCATATTCAAGGCAGATCAGCAGATGCACTGAGTCAGCATACAATGATCACAATCATCACCTCCACTGGCCAGGTACCTAAGGAGGCTTTGCACACTCCTAACAGTGGATGTGGAGTGTGAAGCTCCTTCTCCCTAGTGTCAGGCACGAGAAGTACCTTCCTCTGCCTTCAGACGGAACTCAGAGAGAAGGAATCACCAGTATTTCCCTCCACAGGACCATACAAACATTTAAATTACTTGTATATTATTTGTTTGTTTATGGAGAGCTTGATGCATTTTTAAGCCACTGGGCAGATGCTTTCTGTGGATTACACATGCTGATTCTGATATAGGAATACCATATGGATTTTTTAAAAACACCATATGGATATTTATTAGCACTGGTGAGCTTTGAAAAGTTCATTGAAGTTTTTTTTTAAAAGCAAATAGAGTGCTCTAGCCTTTTTGGGACAACAAAACTTCATGGGTTCAATGGAAAACTCTTTTTCTGAGAAGTCAGAAAAGGAAGAAGCTGAGAGAAAAATTCTGGGAAGGCCCATTTTAACCCAAATAATTCATTCCAAAAAGTCCTCCCATACCAAAGTCCATGTTATTATGCACATCATATTATGGTTTTTTACATCTTTTGAGATATGCACCAGCCAACCAGGGACCACTATTACTCTCTTGCTCCAGCTCCAGTGGATATGTGGGTCCTAAATACTCAGAGTAGGACCACATGGAGCCAGATAAAAGATTCTGAGTCTTAAGTCTACTCCCTTTTTGGACCCCAGCTTGTCTTGCTTAGGGGAAGGCTGTTGTAAACTCATTTTATTCTCTGAGAAACCGATGGAAGCAAACAAATCTTAGAAGGGTTTTGATGCTGCAGGCAGAGCACAGGCATTGTAGGCAGCCTGGCCCAGGGGCAGTGTCCAGGCAGCAATGCAGATGGACACACAAACCATGTCTGCTTTACCAAGTAATGCAGGCCAGCAAGAGAAGATTTTCAGACATGAATAGCTGGTGCTTAGGAATCGGTATCTGCACAAGCTGCACTTTAGAGAGCTTCAAATTACTTCTGGTCTGGCACCATGCACTGAGCCCATTGCATCTGAAGCATGACTGGAGCATGTGTCCTGATTTAGTTTCATCCAGAGGAAATCCACTTTGAATACTCCCAGACTTGTTCATGATGAGAAAGGTGTGGAGAATGGGGAGATTAACCCCAAAACCAGCCCAAAGTAAATCACAAATGTGGCTCCATCCGTGAAGTGTTTAGCAGAAGAGTAAGAGATCTTTCAGACAGCTCTGTGACATGAACTGATTTGGGTGTTATCTCACTGACTCCAGCAGCTTGAGGACTTCCTATTCATCAAGCTTGATTAGAGGAAAGAGGGTTTCCTAGACCTGGAGATGTTGTTTTACAACTTGTATGGCATAGTTTGTGATATGTAATATGTCTCTAAATAACAACACTATTTGTGATTATCTGACACCAAATTAAGAACCAATATAAATTTAGAAATGGGGCTATGCTCTTTGTTTAAACTGTGTTATTGAGTAGAATTGCATATCTTCACTGTAAAATATGATAAGCATGTAGGATCTCAGGTAAGAAACTAAAATGAAATATGGTAAATGAGGCATTTCAACTCTTAGTTTTCTGATTTATTTTTTTTTCTTCGCCAGGTATTTTCATCCCAATTTAACTTCTACTCATGTTCAGCTTTTCTTGCCAAGTCCCCAGCAGGTTTATCAACCAACTGTTCATTGTTTTAACCAACAAATTTGTTCACTTTGCTGTTTAGTGTGGTACCACACTAACTGTTGACTTTGCAGTGTGGCTTCACTTTAACAGATAATTTACTAATCTTTTTTATTATTTCAAAATTATCGAAATTGCTTTTAAGATGTTATTTGAAACAACTGAAGTGAGTATCATTCATGTATATTCTCCTTTTCAAGTGGGTACAGCAAGTCTTTTGATTTTTCTCACTTATTTTTATCCTCTGTAAGTCTTTAGTTCTAGTGATTCTTATGAAAAATTCAAGAACTACAGTTATGTTCGCAACAGCAGCTTTTAATTTATGATTCACCACTTTTGGAATACCAGACTTTAGACACCCTGCTAATTTTCAGAGGTGCTGAATGTCCACAGCTGCTGGTGGCAGCTGCTTGATGCTAGTCTGTCTTGAGATTGAAAGAGGAATGGCATGTCAAACCACAAGATAATATTGTCAGTGGCCCTGTGTCTACCCTGAGGGGAGGGAATTAGGCCTAAAGAGAAAGCTGCACAAGTTAGGAACTTATTGCTTTGTGAATATGCCATTCCACAATGACTCTCTGTGAGAAGTTTATTAATGCCACAAATATGAATGAAGCACTTCAACCTATCTTCAAAGACATTAAGCTTTCAAAATAGCTTTGAGAGCCAAACAGCTTAGAAAGCACATTTCTAAGTAAGCTACCTCTCTCATTGCTCATAAAAATGTCTACACAAGGAGGTAGTTTGGAGTACCCAGCTTAAGGCTGGATTTACTGGCAAGAAAATGTATCCGTGCTCTTACTTATTACTCCATACTCTCATTCTACTAATAGCACTGTGTGGTACTTGTGTTTTCAAAACACATGACCAGACAAGGCCACACAAACATTTCCTTTTTCATCCTTAGTGCAGAGTTGTAAACACCACACCAACCGTAATTTCATACTCCAGCTTTGCATAGCAGGAACTCTGTATAAGTGAAGACCTGAGGATAAGAAAACAGCTTAATTGCTACATCCCTTTAGACCTGCATCTAAGCCAAGCAGAGTTTCTGATCCTGGCACATAGCCTGCAGGAATTTGATGGAGAGCTGTCTCCTCTTCTGCAATTAAGACCTGGAAACAGAAATGCTTTGCAGGCAGTCATCCACTGTTACTTAGAGTGAAGGAACCAAGCAAAGACTTATTTTGATGTAGCTGTTGTCTTAAGAATTCGTACATGGTGAAAAGCTGTTTCACAATCAGAAATATTGAATTAAAAGAAGGCAGTCTTGTTTTCTTACTCATCTTGAGAGAAAAGTATAAAATTGAATCTTGTTTTACCTTTTGCTTTGATTCTGTCATATTAAAACCTTATGTTTTGAAAAGTTAGAAGCATTTAGTATAATTTTTTAAATTTTGCTATTACCTTTAATTTAAAAGGTTTCATTTTATTTACATAATATTCTTCAGACATTTGATTCAATATTATACTCTGCTTCAGCATTATTAAAATAAAATTGTTCAGCATTCCAAAATAAAATAGATTAGCATTTCTAGTCTAACAGAGATTTTCATTGGAATTGAGAAAAAAAGCCATCTGAAACTCCAGAATATCTTGTGGGATACTACTTTCTGACTTGTTTTGCTGCTGGGTCCTTATTAACAATAAATGTGAATAAGAAATACAAGCTAGCACCTCTAGAGGATGAAAATTAAATCTTCTAAATCTTGACTCAGATACTATTTCTGTACCTTCACACTTGAAAAAGAAATGGTGCTAGTTAGCAAAGGTCAACACATCACATATTCATGTCAGTAATCATTATATAGCTTTTCTTTCTTCTTCATTCTGTTCCAATAACACCTAAGTGCTGGATGACAATCATAAATGCAGTTTACAATTGCTTTTTATCCCAAAAGATCCTAATGTGCTTTAAAAGCCTTTATAGAAATGTGATTTGCTGAGATTATTTAATCTACCACTACTGTTCAGACACTTCTGGTATGAAATTTGGCAACTTTTCAACATCCTCATCACACAGAAAATGAGAAGCGGATAGGTGAATCACAGATCAAAACATAATCATCTACCAGAGTTTCAAGATTAATAATAATAATAACATAACCAGAAAACAGCAAGTTAACAATATGTCTGAGGGAATGGTCTGTATGGAGAATGATGTGGAACTTATCAGGCTCTGGGAAGTACATTACTTTCTTTGAAAACAGTCCTTCTCTTTCTACACACCCTGCCAGTGCTTCTGGAGAGAGTGAAAAGTGATCAGGCTCTGGGATGCCTCTTCTCTATCATACAAGAAGAACTTACAAGGACCTGTCTCACTTCACTCCTGGGGATCACCTCTATATGATCCATAGGTTAGAGGCTTCCCCCACAGTCTGACATCTAATTAACAACAGTTATCAAGACAGTGTATTTTTAGTATCATTCCCTTTCATTAATGCTTTGTGCTCCTCCTATCATCTAACACCAGTAGTTAGTCATACACTGTCCCTTCAAAGGAATCCTAAAATCCCCTAAAACTAATTCCTAAAATTTCTAGGCTGTGATCCTTGAAAGTGGTCTTACACTTCTGAAAATGAAAGCTGGTCATTCCATGACTTCAGAACACATATCCAGATGCAGGACTTTGGCATCTAAGGCCTTGCTGCATTCTTTCACCTCCCACCCCTTTGCATTCTGCCTTTGCTGGAACAGAACTGAAGGTGTTTAGTACAGAGGCAAATGGCAACAGCCTGTGCATTGCACCCTCCCCTGCAGCAGAGCACGAAGCCTTTACAAGGATCTTGGCAGGGTTTACGGTGGTGCTACTCCTGCTACTGTGAGTTGAGAGACCGAGCCGCACTTGTCACACACAAAATGCAGGTGGGACCTTTCCTCTCCTCTTGCCAATATTAGGTTCTGGCAATTTGCATGCATGGGGCCAAATCATTATCAGATACTTCAGTTGCACCTGCATCGCTCAGGATCTTGGCTGCAGGCCATGTCTGCTGAAAAGACACAGAGCTCAGTGTTGCTCTCACTGCATGCATGAGCTGATCTGCAGAGAGCAGCCTGAGCTGTGCCTAGCTCATTGCTCCCTGACATACTCATGCAATATAAAAGAAATAATTTGGGTTTTTTAATATTGGTTAAAAAAATCACACCCACCTCAGTTCTTTCATTTGGTGATTTAATTATTTAAAGTGCCAAAGCTTAAATGAACTACTGAAAAATGAGATATAATTCTAGCTAGACCATTACTACACTGAAACTTAATGGCCCATATGCATTGTCATTCTGACACCTTGTTTTCATGCACACATAAATTTCCAAGGAAACATGCTTTGAACTGGCTGGTTTGGGTTTTTTTTCAGATTTGGTGGCCTTTCACATGCTCATTTTGATTTTGTATTTTATGTTTTGACAGCATGAACAGGAATATTTCAGGGTTGCTTTACCACAGGGAGAGTGGGCACAAAGAAAAAATGAACTCTTTTTTTTTTTTAAAAAAAAAAAAAAAAGAAGTAATGTTTTATGAGTTCTGGCATTAGAAAGACAAAAAGGTAGAAAAATTATAAGTGTCTTTATTGTTTGTTTTTGTAAATGAAGGTTTTGATGTATGTGGGACCTGGCTATAAACAGTGTTCTTTAAAAATTCATGGAAAAAATTAAGTTTTACATAGGAATAAAAGCCTTCAACACATTTGGTTAAAAATCCTGACAAATCAGTGTGGTCTTTTCAATCATGATAAAGGGTTTATGTTTAATAGAAATATATATTAAACGATAAGGATATCTGTGTTTTGCAGAAGAAACAGGTTTTCATTCTGCAGGGACTCCAGGCTGCATGCTTACCCCCACCATGTTGTTTCAGAAAATCCTTTTTGTCTACCTTTCATTAATTTTTCAACAATAGGGCCCCCACATACATATTAGAAATTCACAATGAAAACTTTCAATTCATATTCTATGAAAGTTGATAATTATGGGACAGCTTTTCCATTATTAGACTTAAAAGTTTGATTTTTTTTTTTCTTTTTACTTATTTTTTCTCAAAGGTGATCTGGTAATATGTTGTACATTCAAAATATTATTTATTAAAGCTAACAGTACACTTTGCTATGTCACATCTATTGTTGCAATGGATTATGTAGATTAGCACCATTCTTACTGTGCCACTTGATAAGGCATCTAATTTAACACGTTACCACTCTTGTGTTTGCATGCAACCACTGGGATACATATATCTGTCCCTGAAGTGATTGATTTTCTGTTGATGAAAGTTTATTGGAAATCCTGAGACTCCAGAGGCTGTTCAGCTGATGTCTCTGAGTCCTGGATATGGATTTAAAAACACATTATTTCTTTCTTTCAGTTTGAAAAGCAGGCACAGAGAATCAGAATTCCTTTTAAAATGACACAGTAAAAATGAGATACAAACTTAAGAGTGGTTGATTATGAAAAATAATTTCGTTTGACACTTTGCATATGATTGACATAAGTCAATGCTTTGAGAAGATTTAAAAAATCTCAAGAGATAATCTCTCATAATGAATCATTTATTATGTATATCTCTTAATTCTAGAGGGGTTAAGGACGAGTAAGCATGAAAGCCAGGGACAGAGCTTTATGCATCCCATAAATACTCCTTGCAGATATTTATGTGTCCTCAAGCACCTCTGCATGAAATGCAGCAACAAGGACACTTACTACATTTCCTAAAAAACTTCTGCTGCATAGGAAGCGTGGGCTCTTTAGGACCTGAATCCTGCCATCACCCTAGAAGCCAAGTGGGCAAGAACAGGGAAAAGACCAGCAGCACACTTGCAGGGGGCAAAGGTAAAGTAAACCTTTCTTTGTGCCAGAGAGTAACAGGCAAGGGGTGTGGGTACAGAGCAGCCAGGCTGTGCCCTGTGCACTAAGATACCTTAGAGCCAAAAGACAAGAATCTTGTGCAGGGGTCGGGAACAACCACCAATGGTGATATGCCAAGGGAATGCATATCTTTGATATTCTGCATTGTCTGTGCTCACTAGATGCAAACTTGGAGGGGTGTTTCTGTTCAGCAGTGTTTTTTTGGGTCAAAGCACCAAAAGGCAGTTTGCATACAAATACAGAGTGACCTCTTCAAGAATAATTGCCAAAAAAATTCTGTCCTTGGACCAATTATGTATTGAGCAAAGGTTTTCTTTTTCATCTGTACATCCTTAAAAGAATTCTTTAACTATTCTTTTCAGGGTCACAGACCAAAGTTCAAATTAGTTTCATTAAACACAAAAGGGAGATTTTGTAGCCAAGTTGTCTGCATGCCTCTATCTACAAGCTGGCATATGAAAAGTCAGCAGGTGCCTCTCCAGAGGGACAGGCATGATATACAGCTCTTAGAGCCATCTAATACAATCATAAACACCATGTTTTACAGGCTGCCAGATGACTTAGACAAAGAGCCATCGTAATGACTTCCCTGGCTCTGTAATAGCTCCATTTGCAATTAGTGTTAGGAGGTAGCACAGCTCAGTTTTGTGTTTGTAATAGATACAGTTTAGATAGGATAGTCTGGTGTTCAAAACATCCCTGAGTCACTTGCCTGCAGGAATTCATGCTCTCATTTTACAGTGGTGGCTACTTGGATTGTTGAAAAAGACCTGCTTGAGTAGTTTTGTACCCATGCATTTTGTTTGTAAAACACAGCTTAAAATTCCAGACTGTGGCTGTCAATTTGAATATCCACTTTTTGCTATCTAAGCTGCATTGATGAGATTTAAGAGTGGATTTTTTCACCCTTATGTATGGTAAAAGTGCCAGAACTTAGTGAAGGAATTAGGTACACTTGGAGTGAAGATCTGCAGGGAACTTGGCAGGTTGGGATCCAGGGAGGTGACACATTCGCAGCCCCACTCCTGGGGTTTTATTATTTCAGGTGAAAAAAGTGCCTTGGGTGATGGCAGGAACTTCCATTAAAAATGTGTGAAAAGAAAGATCATAATCAATAGTAATTTTCTGCTAATAGCACCATTTTGCTTGGGTTTGGTCAGAGGTGTGGGATCACTGAGGATGCACCACGGCAGTGTTTCTTTGATGGTGCAGGGCACATCACCCAGCACTACTTCCTAGCTCAGACCTGGATGTGCTGCAATCATTCAAACATAAAAACCTTTCAACAGCAGCAGTGTGCCAAACACATCGCATACAAGTGTTGCTCAAGACAGGAAAATGTTTTAATATCCCCAATCTTCAAAAGATACAATTTTAAGAATGTCAATTTTGTTTTGTTTTGTTTTTTTGCTTTCTAGTATTGCAATGCTTGGTTACTACTGTTTGTTCTTTCATTTAAGCAAGATACACTGCCCCTCTTATCTTACTTCTTCCACCTCAGAACCAGGAGAAACCTATCTCCCAAACGAGCAGAAACCCTCACTGAAATACACAAAAAAGCCTAAAATATTTCAGCTCACCAGAAATTACTGAAAGGAAAACAGGAAATTGATCCTGTTTATCTTCGTTTTTTTCCTTTTAACTTGTTTACCTGCTTGCTCTACAAATGGCAAAAAGTGTCTAAAAATCATCCTGTCAACCTGCTTATTATCTAAAACAAACCACAGTCACTATTAATGTCATTTAAAAGAGAGGAGTATGTTAAATTATTATAATTTGGTGGCTAAAAGGTATATACCTACTGCGAAAAAAAGAGCAGAAAGACACATTGAATATAATAGGGAGATCATCAAACTAAAAGAAATCTTTAATTTCATCTAAAAATCAAAATAAAAAAGCAAACCTACACATTTTAAAATAAATACACAAGCACATACACATAAGCACACAAGTGTTAGTAAAAATCTGTATCTTTCCTAGTAACACAGTGGAATACATTAAAAAGAGATAGAAACATAATGAGAACATTTCTATATGTATTACATGAGACTAAAATATCTGTGTGTGTGCAGATTACAGGATATTTCAGGTACCTTAAGCCAAGCATTTAATCATGTGAAAACACAAACAGCATATTTCAAAATAACATCCAGGAAGAAAGGACATCTACATACTAAAGAAACATTTTTGAATCTCTTTTTCTCACAACGGAAGAATGCAAAGCATTACACAGAATCCGAGCAACCTGTGACAAATTGACATTAAAATATGGAAAATGGTTATTTCACAACTCCAGAAAGCCAGTTACTCTCTGTGACCTTGGGTTAGATTTTTTATGTAAACTGCTTTAGTGACTTAAAGGGTTCTTTAAGCAGGGCTCAAGAAAGAGATGAGCTTCCTTTTTCCCGAGCAAACATTCACTCTGATCCTTCCCGCCTGGAAGGTACTCTCCTGTGACTTTTAGGCACACTGACTGCTGATCTACTAATGTGCATGAGGCTGCAAAGAGTTTGAGACTCCAGAACAGAGAGCACTTGTGTAAGAGGGAAAATACAGCCACACACACAAGCACTGCCATTGAAGATTTGCATAAAATTATTCAGGTGCAGAAACCCTAGACACTTTCCCTAAAATAGCTCTCAGCATACTTATCTTTAGTGACTTTTCACCTTGTGGATGTAATTCCCTAATTAATTACATCATCTTCTGTCCACAATCCTCCAAACCTCTTTGCAGATCTGTTATAATAGTTACATATTCTTGTGATCCAAGCTTTGTCTCAGTCAAATGTGGGTTTTATTCATAATCTGGATTATAATCCCAGCTCTTTTGAAGTATGAGTTCATCAACACACCTGGCCAACACAGGGTAGCTGCTTAATTAAAAAAGATAAGTAACAATGAGCTTGACATTTGAAAGAAAGACATGTTTAAATGCATACCCCTTTAAAAGTAACTCTGCCTAGTTTTGCAGATGCTGCACTTCATTCTTAATTAAGGTAATCTTTTACTTCCTTAATGTAGTTTACAGAAGACAAATATTTATGCTTTTCTGCACTCACTAGGAGAGGCAGTCCCTATACCAATGGTGAAGGCTGCATCTCAAGATTTGGGTGTGCCATCCAGGGCACATGGGAAGTATACTCAGTGTTTGTTCAGTAAAGGCAAATGATGTCCACATTTATGGCAACTAAGAGGCTGATCTCCCAGGTCTTCTGAAAGCACAGCTGCAAAACAAGTTTGTGTATGGATCCATTTAGCTGGGAACCTCTGTGCAAAAGGAGGCCTCTGAGCAGCCCTCCACCTACATGGACATACAGGTGCAGGTGTGGAGGCACCCAGCAAGTTTAAACAGCAAGTATAAAACCAAGAGGTGCACAGCAATCTTTTCAGGTTGAAGTTTCAGTATGGAGAAGATGGAATGTGAAAGAGTTCCAAGATGACCAAATGAGACGTTGTAGGAACAAGAACTAATATTTAACAAAATCAGATGTTCCTTTCAATTAACCAAGTTGTGCATATTAGCCCTGTGCTGTCCAGATTCTGGATGACTTTTAAGGAAATAATGATTTCCCCTGCATCTTTTCTTCTTCTTTCTTCTGCTTCTTGGTTTTGAGATTTGGGAAGATGTGATGTTGTTGGAAAGAGAAATCAAACAAACAAACGTGTCCAACAGATCTCCCTGGGCTGATATTCTAATTGCTTACTGAAGTAAGTTTTGCAAGTGACATAAAAGAGTATCCAGTTTCACATCCCAAGATTAGAAACTTCACTATTGTGACAGAAATTCTTAAAAAAGATGATACATGTAGAGAAAGATGTGCTTACTTGTGTAGCTTTGGCAGCCTGTGTGATTTGGCTGCTATGAAACTAGTGAGAATGTCAGAGATTTGGCTCCATTCCCAGCTCTTTTGTGAATTTGCCCAAAAATTATCACTCAATCTAGTCCTCTTGTTTTGTTTCCTTAGTGGTGCCAGGGTTTGGACTGTCCACACACGACTTTGCAAACTACCTAATATAGTATGTCCTTATTACAGCTAAGGGGAAAAAAGGCAAATCCTCAGTAGGCTTTTGAACATAAGGGGCTGGCAGGAATCTTTACGTTCATTCTGTATTCAGTTGGGAACCAATGGAGGACAGAGCACTGGGGAAATGAGTTGCCTGTGTTTCTAAATAGACAAGTTGCTGCATTCTACAATTTTGGGCTGTTTTTAGTCTGGGTAGCTGTATTTCCAGGTAATGAGGAGCAATTTCTCCAACGCAGCTTTAAATCCTGTTGTATATGATGAAATGTTTCAATGTTTTTTCATTTTCTTGTTTGTGTTCTGAAAAACCCAGGAGAACAATAACAGGGAGTTGATTGGAAAGATATTGGGGACTATCAAGGGTTTCAGAAAAAAAGTTACAAATCCTAAATATGCTAATACCTACAGTTTGCTAAAAGCAGCAATTTTGTGGCATTTACTTTAGTGCACCCTTTCATTAAAGAAAACTTTATGGGAGTTAAACTTTAATGCATTTTTGTCTGTGCTGACAATTTGGATGGGTCTTGGGATTTGTTTGTGTGTTTGTTTATTTATTTCCTCTTAATTGGATTATAAATGGTCACAGAGCCAATTCAGTCTTTAAAGTCTATAATTTAATGATGTTCTGAACCACTTTCTGAAAGTTACCCACAGAGGAGCTGTACTGAGAAAGATGCCACCTTCTCTTTTCATAGTGTAATTAAGCTTTACCTGGCTACCAATAAATGAATTTACAAGGTCTTCCTATAATTTAAATGAAATGTGAAAATTATCCCATCTTTGACTTATTTTCAGGAAGCTGCATCAATATAATTTAGGAAATTAAATGTTATCCTGTTGCCTTCAGACAGCCCCAACTCCTTGCTTTCTCTCCTTTTCTACCACAATTTTTATACTGAGAAACCACCTGTATCTTGTAGTTAATATGCCATGAGACAATACTGGGCATATACCCACAAATGCAACAAACATAGAGCACCATCTATTTATGGGTGTGTTCTTAGATATTATTCTTCCTCCTGTTTATTCAAATACAGCTTTATGCAATGTGCCAGGTTTGCACATATCAAAAATAAAAATTAATCCATAATTAGGTACAGATAACGTACATGCAGAAGCAGCAGAGCTGCAGCCCTGTCAATGTTGCCTAATTTACTGAGTCCAGAGAGATATAATTATGTCATCTGGACTAGTAGACAGAAAACAGGCCCTGGACCCTTAGTAAGAATGAAGCCTTTGAGGTTTTACCCCTGAAGGAAGGATAACACCCCTGGAGAATACCAGCATAGAAGGGATTACAGGTACAGTAAGTCACAGCAGATGTGACAGAACCCAAAGTGCTTTCTCCCATGAAGCCCTGCTGACAAAGTCATGTTTTGGACTGCTCCTGTAAGAAAATTTTCAGGTGTGGGTGAACTTAAAAAGCAAACTGTCAAAGCCACAAGGCTGTGCTACTGTAGTTCAACTGAACTTACATATTAGAGAGGATATTTCAAAAGAACAAAAGATTTACTACCTCATTACACTGAAAATAGCTTCAATTTTTATGTTCTTGAGTGTTAAGGAGCTTTAAAAAGTTCTTTCCTATAACTTGGGGCTTCTATGCAGTACAAGGATGCTTCTATGCATCAAAAGAATGAGTGTCTGGGTCATGACAAAGCCAAAATTCCCAAGCTGTTGGAAGGAACGAAATTAAGACAGAACTAGGTCAGAGACCCAGTGTTACAGCTCTGCAGATTTGCTTCCGGTGCTCTTTTTGGTATCCAAGGAAGAGGGAGAAGAAGCCTTGTGCTCACCTCCAGCAACAGGTGCTGCCTCAGCCTATTAACCACCAATCTTCAGCTTCATTTAAAGCTGCAGCTGGCCTGATTTTTGCACCTC
This sequence comes from Cettia cetti, assembly GCA_013401135.1. Classification (NCBI taxonomy): domain Eukaryota; kingdom Metazoa; phylum Chordata; class Aves; order Passeriformes; family Sylviidae; genus Cettia; species Cettia cetti. Next base: position 138,344 of record VZUI01088396.1, on the reverse strand, counting down.
TCTGGTACAGGCAAAGCTGTCAGAATGTCATCACCACAGGACTGCTCAAAGCAATCTGCTATTTCAGACAACTGGTTATGCCTATACCTACAGACACTCCAGAATTCACGTGTTAGTGAGAAATGGTTTCCAAATACACAAATGCCAAAATGTTGGCCACCAAAACCACTGGAATGAACAACTCTGCTGAATGTGATAATGCACTGCCTTGCTGTTCTTAACTGGTGTTTGTTGGTTTGTTTGGTTTTTTTTAATTCAACTCTAGGCAGCTTGGAAACAAAATAAAAATGCAGATCAAACATATTAGGAAGAAAATTATCAGCATTAAGTAAGTAAATAGTCAAATTAAATTGCAGTCATAGGGTACAAAATAAGAGCTTTACATATGACCAAGAAAGAGAAGAACAAGGGTACAGTAAAGATTCTTATTGTATTGGTTATTAAGAGTACCTGAAACCACAACACAGGCAGAAGACAGAAAGATTACTCTGTACCTCAGATAACTTACATTTCAAACTGAACTGAAAATCCTAAAGATGTTTTCAAAAAAGAGAAGCAAGTTCTTTATTTAAAAAATAATCCAGGTGACACTAAATACTTGCATCACTATAAAAGATGGGTATCCAAAGTTGTTTGCAGAGTTCAAAACCTTGCCGTATCGGTCAACCGCATGTAGCAACTGTTTAGGAATTTTGAAATTAAGCAAATGGAAAACCCCAAGGAATATTACAGATTATGTGGATTTAGTGTTTCAGAACCTCTATGACTTGTCTAGGAACTGCTCATATTTTTAATTATCCTTTTTTTCCCATGGATGAGATCAAGCTCAGTAGAATTATGGAAGTACTTATAGAGGTACAGTCACTGTGAAACAGACCTCAAGCTATTGGGAGAGTGACAGAAGTTAAACAGTAAACTCCCTTATATAAACAGTCACTCCTTATATTCAGAATATGTATTTAGTGAATCACCATATATGCCTTATTTCCAAGTCACAAAACACAGCCACATGCTTTATGTTACTTGGCACAGCAAGCAGCATCATGCTAAGCCCCTCTCAATTCCCCTGCATCCATCTCACCTGTAACGTGCAGTGATTCTTTGTCTGCTCTGTCAACCCCACATATTGAATCTGCCTGAAGCTGACGTTTCCCCAGCCCCTTAGGAATAGCAGATGAGGCTGCAGCATTAATATGTCACACAGTACATCTAGATATAAGTGAAATTCCAGCCCAACATGTTCTCCAGTCTCCAGATCACCTTGTAAAAAGTTCTTATATAACCTTGTGAGGTCATTTTAAAGCACTGTTGAAAATTAAAGGATGTTGACACCCAAGGTGAAAGTAAGCACCCTCAGAAATGCACCCATTTTAGAGGAAAGCCTACTTAATTAGAACCAACCTGAGGACATTATGTTTAATCCAAATAGGGCCTTTTTGCCCATTTGCTTTTATAGGTGATTTGTCCTGTACCATTTAAGTTAACATCAGTATTCACATGTAGAAACTAATCCATCTTTATTCTGAACCTATGGAAAGACTAAGCAGAATTTTCCAAAGGTTATCTGTTTACACAAGACCAAACTAATGCAAGAGCTATACACACCATAACAAAGAGGACTCAGAAGGATAGATGGCTGAACTGAACAATGGGAATGTTTGCCTGCACTGAAATATACAGAAACCAAAAGCAATACTTGAGACAAATTTTTAAAACTAGGTGCCTGAAGTTAAGCACTCACATTCCTATGTAGGCAGTTGTATGAGTGATTTGAGCTATGAAGGATTCAGGCAACCACTGCTTACACTGGAATCACTCATCAAAAAACAGGTCATACACTTCTCAGCCTACATATGGATTTAATGCCTAAATTAGGAAGGAAATTTTGGAGGTCTTGAATTCTGAATCTTGAAAAACACTAGAAAACTTTAACATAAACATGGTGTCAAGTCCTCATATATGGTAAATTAGCGTAGCCCTATTGGCATAATGAAAAAGCATTGCTTTTTTAATGAGCTGAAGATCTGGCTTTGCAGTCTGCTGTGACATTTGTGTGTCCATGTATGGATAATATCTCAATATTGGCAGGGAGAGCTGGAGAGAAACAAGGGAACAGTCCCAGAAAGCAGGAGTTACGGGTTCAAGCCAAGACCTGCATCCAATCTGCTGTGCTATCTTGCACACATCACTTCGTAATTCTGAGCACTTTCCCAAACCTTCACCTCTAGATACCTGTTTAGACTGTAAAAATCCTTGTACTATGTACTCACACAATGCTGAGCAGATACAGGTTCTTAGTTCAGTTTGGGCCCTCACCTGTTATTCCAAACACTATCAATATTAAATATATCTGAATTTATAAAACCAGCCCAGACTCTCTGACTTGGCTGTGTAAAATCTGCCCCTGACTCAGCAAAGAAAAAATACACCTGACAAGCCTTGAATCTGCATCTGCCTAGGTTTGCACAGACTCCATGTAATGGATGTAACTGCACATGAAATGTTACAATGACAATAAATACACATAAATCTACTAAACTGATGAGCATTCAGTCAGACCTGATTAATGATGCCCTCAAGAGCAGCACCAAGCTGCATTTTCATCCTTAAAAGTGAAAAGCAACGGTTTTAAAGGACATGAAGCAACACAGAAGGCCATTTCTCTTCCGAGCCCTTGAGAAATATTTCCAGCACGATTCTGCCCATCAATACAAAAGCACTGCGTGGCAGCCAGAACTCCAGGAGGTACAAAGCTCCATCAGCTCCACCACAGGAGGGACAGGAACATAATCTCTGCACCATGGTACTAAAGGTGCTCTCCAGTGCCCAAGCAGAGACTTAGAGGAGAACCCCACACCCCCCACAGCTACCCTGAAGCACCCCCACAATAAAGTGAGCAGCTCTGCCCTTCAGCCTCATATGGCCAGACAGGAAATCTCCAAAAGTTCCAAACCAGAGCTGCCTTCATCCAGACAATGCAAAGGAGCACAGGCTCTGATCTGCCTGTGCCCATTCATTCAGGCATGGCTAAAGAAATGTGCTGACCCATAGTCAGCTTGGGAATCAGCCTTAGGGACTCCCATGCCCCATGTTCCCACCCCAGCAGCTCTCTCTGCTAATCACATGCAAGTTTGTGCAGCCAGTGTCATTTAAATGGGCTGGATTGGTTTTCAGAGTATTTAATAAATATTGCCTGCTGGCATAAAAGGGATTGTAGAGCTGGAGATCTGAAAAAGCCAAACATCCCTTTTGGCACCTTTGCTCTAATGATGCAACTGTGTCTGTCAGTCTCTGCCAGTCTCAGCAGACTGGCATTAAAGTGAGGCTTTGCACAGGAAAAAGTAAATAAACAGATTATGCTCCATCTGATGCATAAACAGTGTGATTTTTATTAAAAGCCACCAAATGCAACTTCAAAGAGCAATGCATTGTATTCTGTGATTCATCTGCAAACCATTGGCCAAGCAATTAAATCTGCCATTGGGAAGTATTTTTATTTTAAATATTATGTGGAAATAGATTTATAATTGTTTTCTTCTGGGAGGACAAAAGAGTTCTGATAATTAGGCTACCTAGTCAATTATTAATCCTCTTCAAATATGGCTAATAGTCTGGTTTGTCAACATAGCTTAATAGAGATGGAAATGAAATGTGTCTGATTTTCCTAGCCACAGTACTTTCAGAAATGGCAGAAGTGTTTTTCCTCACTTTTGCTACTGAGAAGCAGATGTACCATAGGTCATGGCAAGATCCTGGGCACAAGCACAACTAAGTTTTGATATTGCGCACTGTTAGCCTTCCTGGCTTCTCTCTGCCTTGGTCTATGCCCTTGTGGGGTAATTGTAAAACTAATTCCAGCAATAAATATTAATTAAGTTCAGTTTTTGAATTCCTCATTGTTACACTCTCATAAAATAAAAACAAGCACAAGCAAACCACTAAATTTTGGCTACTTGCTATAAAAGGGATTTTGTAACATGGCAGATTTTTAGCCTTTGTTCTATAAAGATAGCTTTGGCGACTGTCAGAATGACAAAACTCAATTTTTTCAGTGCACAGTGTTTTTGACAGAAGACTGACCCTCAGTCCTGTCTCTTTTCTGGTCTAAAGGGCAGTGCAATGGGCTGGGACCCAGGTGATTTTTGCCCTATTTTCCCCATTCTAGTGTCATCCTTGAGGTGTATCACTTTACTTCTGCATGCTGTGGTCACCAGCTGCAAAATTCAGGTAGAGATAAAAAATTTCTTTGTGAAGGAATGCAATTACCACCCATATTTCCCCCTCCAAATTGCTACAGAGGAGTTAGGCCCAATTATCCAGATTGAAAAAGGAAAGGAGTCGACATTTTTGTTGTAACAGTATTATGGAAAGACCAATTACTGTCCAAAATACACATATGCATTCACTTTACCAAAAAATGAAGTATAATATAAGGACCATGTTGGTATCATTAATGAATCAGAAGGAAGATAAAATTAAATACTGTCTAACGAATAGTTGTCCTTCGTCATTATTAAATTCTCAGAAATATCATCCTAAGTTCATTTTCTTTTTTGTATTCTTCTAACTCTGCACTTTTAATAGGCATTAAGGACAAAATTTCACAGACCTAACTTGCAGTCTTCAATGGATGAAGCTGAGTACTTTTATTACAGTTTAATAAATTGTTAATATTGAAGATAAATAATTAAATAACTACTGCCATGTAACCCCCTACTAACCATTACACAAATATGCTTTCTGACAAAATTTCAACTTATTACTAAAATATATAGCCCCTATGCAGGCAAAGGTAATATTTCTGACATTACTATTTCTAATAATAATTTCAAGATAAAACCTTAGTTCTTTTTCTAAGCAATGTTAGCTTTCATTTGAATATAACACTCTGAAGCTGCACCCACTTGTTTTGCACTGCTTTACATTTGTAAGTGAATATAGTAGAGAAGTATTACACACTTAATCTGAGGTGACTGAAGTCTTGGACTCTGTTTTACATGAAGACATACAGAAGCCAACAAACACCCATGAGCATGGTTATGGCCACCCTGGACTGGCCTTCAGAATCGTCCTTAAAAATTGTCCACTTTCATACCAAAGACTCATTCTGCAGCAGCTTCCTTGTGGCAGATGTGTAATTCCACGCTGAGTACAGTGCTTAAGTTTTCTTCAATATTACAAGCTCATTTCAACCTACACATCTAACTTCCCTCCAAATTAACACTTGAAACGTCCATCAAAACATGTTACAGTTTTATGAACCTCCAGTGCAGTCCCATTACTCACTGGCATGTTTCATCTCACTCTTCATCTCCTACTGTTAATATTTCATTTCAGAAAACAAATGCAGGCATTTATACATTGTGCATCCCCATGACTGCAGCATTGCTATTGATTTTTATGTGACAAACCAAACACATATACTCAGCAGGATCTGGGCTGGTGTAATGATTTCTGAAAAAAACCCCACTTATCACTTTATTAAGAATGTTTGGGGAAATAGCCCGGTAGTTTTACACAGGATACATTAAAACTGGAAAATAAGGCTCACTCAGCTACAGCTTTGTTTCTATTGCTAAGCTGTCTTCTCTTCTGGCAGAACCTGATTTGGAACTCCTTCAGGGGGCTGCAAGAGCCAAGACAGAATCTGCGGAATTCTCACTATTCAAATGTATCATTTTCCCTGGAGGTAAGCAGAAACTACTGAGGTGACATATAAAAACCAACCAACCAACCAACCAACCAACCAACCAACCAACCAACCAACCAACCAACACATTGCCATCAACAACAAACCAACACAAAACCAAAACAAATCTCCAAGCCACCAAAACCTAGGGATACCACCTGCTTTGTTTCCTCCTGTCTCTGTCCTGCCACATTTTTAATATACCAAGATGGTTCTTTTTTGTGAAAGCAGTTGTTGTTTGATTATCATTTTGATGCTTTCCTTGCAACTTGATTAATGTAAGCAAATTTTTACTTTAGGTTCTTTGTGTTCAAGATTAGGCAAATTGTTACAAATGCGCTAAAAAATGGTTAAAAATAATTTTTACAGTATTTTCATGATTTGTCCTCAGGCATTGCAACATCTCAGACTGCCAAAACATGAGCCAGGTCTCAAGGTTCCATTCATATCAATGAGAAATAAAATGGGATATAACAAAGGCAAAAAGATGAGCTTGAAACCTTTCTAGTAGAACAATCATTTGGATGATAAAGAGATGTGAACTGGGAATTCCTACAAGAGAATTGAAGAAAGGGATGCTTTATCAAAGGCAATTTTTCTTCTACTTCTTTATAAGAGGCTGGCAAAAACAAACTCAAGTATGCTTTAAAGTGAACATCCTAGGACCTGTGATGTGAGTTTTATTGTGTTCTCATTCAATCGAAATGTCCTTCAGAATAGGCAGGATCGGGATTTTTTTAAATGTAAAACAAGCAAGCAAACAAACAAAGCAATGAACCCAGAGTTCTTTATACAAGGAGAAGAAAGTGATGTTCAAATATTTACCCATTTCTAATGCTCACTGAACATGTGACACATCAAAAGCCTGTAGATTTTTAAAGGAATTATAGAATTCATTGAGAACTTTTAACTGGATATACTGAGAGCATTACACATTTCTTGAGAACAGTGTAATTGCCTATGTAAATGTTCTGAAGTGCATTGTGATGAGGGCATGCCCTCTGTATGTTCAGTCAGAAGGTAAAAAATACTGGCCAGGGCACGCTTTAGGACGGTGGTTTGGAAACCACACGGTGCACCTGGGGATCAGTAAAGCTCAGGGTCTGGATGGAAATACTCTGCTCCACTTTTAAGAGCTTCCAGTATCCTAGGACATAACACAGTGCACACTACGGAAAAAGCAAACTGAGCTCTCATGCCTTTTTCATAACTTCCAGGTGGAAAAAGGCCAGAGCCTCTTTCCTAGGGCTTTTCTTGGAACAAACACAGATGTCTGGCACAAAATGTACATTTGTGTTTGTACTGGATGCCAAGCTGAAGCTCAGCTTTTCTTGATTTCTCTTCAGCCATTCATCATACGGATGGTCAAGTAATTTCTCTCTCAAGAGCTCCTTTATCAGTTTAAGAGCACCTGACCCCTGTTCAGCCCACAGATCCAGGAGGGGAAGCAAAGTGCAGACAGAGATGCTGCAATTTACAGGCTGAGCCCTACAAAGCCCTCAGGCACAATGGGCACCTTGGGCACAGAGCCTGGCCCCTGGCCCTCAGTGCCCCAATTTGAGTCACTCCCACTGCAGCAGCAATGAAATCAGCCACTCAAGTGGCTCCTGCTGCCTTCACAAGTGGGCATGGTCGCAGGTACCAAAGTCATGTGCCAAACACTTTTGTTGTCTGAACTGAAAACTGAGACAGAAGGGATATTTAGAGATGAGAGCACCTGAATAAACAATGTGTGGAAGCAGAACCTACCACTACATTTTGTCCTGCTACTTGCAGTCCTTCTGTTAAAAAGACATAACATTTAATTCCAGTAAATAATGTGAATAGAACTAAGAATTTCTGAAGTATTTCTAAATTTCCAAGTGTTATATTTAATTTATTATGACAAAATATGCAAACAATTACAGTTACAGTTATCAGATCCTGAAGTCCAAGGCAAAATGCCTAAAAAATTTGCATCTTCATTTTCAAAAGAATTCAAAGGCTACATGCTGTATTTCAATATCGTGGACACCCCAAAAATGTACTCTATGTCTATCAGGCTTAACTAGAAGTTATTGTTAAGCTGTAAGGATTGAAATAAAAACCTACAGAGCATTTACTTGCAATAAAATGTAACCAATCAATATAATAATGGTACCTTTTACCTATCTATATTGTTCACAGAACAAGAGCTGTGTTAACGAAGAATGTCAAAGAAGTAATTTGAAGAAATCTTTAATTAAAAATTCCTAAACATATAGAAAATAGCAAAATAACTTTCCTAACATTTTATTAAAAGCTCCGAGTGAATTGATAGATTGAAATCCAGCCAAATATGTAAGCTGAGTGTAAAAGCCACTGTACATTTTAATAAAGTTGTCGCCAAAATAGTGTAATACTCTGCAATATTTCAACATAATATCTTGATTGCAAAATGTCTGAGTGCTTTCCACAACTCTGTGGAGAGTCAAAATCTCACACTTCCATCCCTTCCTTCCTATTAAAAATCCACCCAGTTAATTTGATTTTGAATAAAACCCCAGAAATTCTTCTGAAAAGGATTGAATCGTTATGTGGAATTGCAGACAAAATTGAAGATAATTGATTTTTATGCATGGAAATTTAAATTAAGGCAGTTCATGTTTAGAGTGACAGAATAGAAGTGTGCCTGTTGAGTTAACACATTGTAAAATTCAGCTCTGATTAAACTCATCCAGATTTATATACGGGGCTAGCCTAAGACGGCCTTTTGGGGGATAAAGCAAAACTGAAGTTTGTCATAACATTTCACATCCTCTCACATACCAAAACCTGTGCTAGCAATTACAAAAGCAAGAATTTTGCTGGAAAATTGTTTCCTGCTTCCTATCCATTCTTTTTTTTTTTTTTTTTTTTTTTTTTTTTTTTGTGTGTGTGTGTGAGTTTTAATATTATATTTGCAATTAAAAAAAAAGATGGCAATATTTTCCCCAGAAAAGCTCAGAATGTGTTTCATCATTTCAAAGTCCATTTTCCAGCCTTTACTGAGTGAAAATAAAGAATTTCAGGTAAAAATATAAAAATATGGACTACAACAGAGTGTGACTGAATCCCTAAAACACCTCTCTGTTTGGATTATGGGAAAAAAATATAAATTATCAGAGCTGAAACATCACAGCTTATGAAAGCACTAGACTAGAGATGGCCAAGTTATATCTATCCCAAGTCACTTTACTATTAGATAAAATATTGTCACATTTTTATATTGCTATACATTTCTAGAACATTGTGCTGGTTTGCAATTGTAAGGTCTTGGTTAGTGGAGAAAAGGGCAGGAATTTTATGGAGACTTCAATGGAATGAGGTAAATCTAAAATAGTCTTCAAGAGCTGTGTGTCAGGATGTGCCAGTGCACTTCTAGTCCATGAGAAACAGCACCATGCTTCCTTCTCCTGTTGTTCCTTCAGAGTGAAGAGTAACATTTTGGGCTTTTTCCCCCAACCAAAAAAAAAAAAAAAAAAAAAAAAAAAAAAAAGGTAAAAGATTAATGGAACAGTAGCACAAGCTTACCAAAATACTTAATTTATTTAAGTCTTTATTAAACACACACACACAACAATATAGAAGTGAGCATAAAACAATGCAGAATCAGAATGTTAACATTAAGAGAAAACACAGCAAAAATATTCCCAAAGAAAAAACACAAAATGTGTTTTTCATTCAGAACATTGATTAAACTGCTTTCTTCGACAAAATATTTTTATTCATTCCCATAAATATTTGAAATAGTCCATCTCAAACTACTTTAACTACTGGTAGGAGTAAATATACATTTGAAAGCTAAAGAACCATGCTGGCTTGCTATACTTCTATAAAAGAAAGCATCCTTGCCAGCAACTTATTTCTTTCTCTAACTCTTTCTGGAATGTGACTTGTCCAGCAAAGCGTAACAGCAGAGCTTTGAAGCAGAAGGAAAGAGAGGAGCGAAAAATACTGAAAGCTTGAAGGTACAGAAGATATGGTACAAAAGCCAATGGCACAATATCTGCACAATCCAGAGGATCAACAAGGTACAGAAATATTTTTCTTGTGGTGCAGGGGTAAGCTGGAAGCAATTAGGGAAAAGCAACCCCTCAGTGCTACTTACAAGCATTAAGCAACAGTCACGACTACAGCACAGTCAAGCGGCGCCTGCCACGGGCAGCTGCTGTTTCCAAAGTGCTGCTCCAACAGTGGTTTGTGGAAGGAAGCCTAAGAGGGATAAATGTCTGCAGGAGCCCCAGGGACATGCAACTGCTCTACAGACATTAAAAATAGCAGGCAAATTCCTGCTCCGACAACACGGCTAGCGGAAAGGTCCTCGGCCCCAAGTAAGTTACAAACGGATACTAAAATCCTGGGAAGTTCCTTAAAGTCTCACCCTGGGCAAGCCAGGAAGATCCCACAGGCTCCTTGGCTTAAAGCTGAATGCTGATGAGCAAAACCAAGAAGAGGGATATAGTTTTGGGATAAAGCAGAAAATGAATAGAAAGCTGTGCCTGGCTTCCTTAATCCTTGCAGGTTGGGAGTAATTGCAGTGATTCCATAAAGCTCAATCACAGAGGGTACAGTGGTTAGATGGTCATGTCTTTGGCAGGCAGTGGTTCATACTAATAATGTTCCAGGCTTTCAAAAGCAGTCTGTATGTCTAAATCAATTACTTCCTGCAGCCCTTGTGTGCGGTAAGCAAGCAACACTATCTTTTTTCTGAGATAAGGAAACCAGAAGGAACTGAAATCATTACAACAGGAATGCGAAGCAGACAGGACAAGGGCCCCATATTTCTTTTGTTTAGAGTTGTGCTTTGAAGAATTTCTCCAGCCTGTTTCTCTTTCTCCTTTTATGTTACTCATTGTTATCTCTTCAGATTTCAAAAAGTGAGTTAAGCACCAGAAAATGTGCAGAGCTGCTGAAGCGCCACTAAAAAGGGCTCTGTAAGCCTTAAGAGCCCTACAAGGGCTTCCCTACATGAGAAGTGCTTCATGCTTTCGCCTTGCCATTTAAAAAGGCATCAGATGATATCTGCGAAGAAAAACATGAAAACCATGCAAAATGCAAACTTTTATTGAGAATGAAGGTTGATACTTAAACATGTACCTAGAGTAGCTGCAATGTTGAATAAAACATTCAACATTGACAATGATTTGATACATGACATCATTTTATTCATGAAAAATAGTAAACATGTTCTATGTATCCTCAAAATTACTTCAAGGGAGGGAATTTAACAATGAGGATGATCTAGCCCGGGATAAGACTTCCCAGGGGGTTTCTCAAATTTTTTACGATCTGTTTGTAACTTGGGGCCAAAGATCTTTCCACTCCTAGAAGGAAGCAAGAGGTGTGCTGTCTGAGGAGACTAAGAAGACCTATTTTCTGAGCAGCATGATTTGCTCAGCATTCCCACTTGACATGCCCATGCTTGCCCTTGCAGTTTATCCAAGGGTATCTTTACTAAAAAGCATAGTGGATGGAATTACAGCTCTACTGACGCTAATGGCAAAAACTCCCGAGCATTTTGATGAAACTCGTCTGGTATTAATTTCCTGAGTCACACTACAATTTTGGTCACTATTTCGGGGAAAAAAATCAAAATCTGCACAATAATCTTTATGACCAGATGGGAAAACTATTACAGTACAGGAAATACATCTGGTATGGGGTGTCTATGCATGCAGTCTATAACTCAGGGGCATTATAGAATAATCCTTTATACTATACAGATATGTGAATTAGTATCGAAGAAATCCAACTGTGGTAGTACATGAGTCTACCCAGTCGAGAGAGTTTAAAAGTGGCTCAGGTTTCTGTGTGCTTTGTACAGTATGCAGTGAAACCATTTCCTCACAGACAAAAAAATGTTTACCTTAAACCCCTTTTATGATATGTAAGCTTAATTATAATGTAAACATAATCATATGTTACAACAAAAACTTCCAATTGGATATATAATTCTATAAGAAAATCTTTCTATAAGAAAGACTTCTTATACTGGTTTACCACAAATCTGCTCCACCTCTTCTTCGCATCTGTTCTGTGCTGGCAGCAGATAACCAGGGTTTTTTTAAAGCAATAGGATTTACCAAAAATGTCACTCAGCCCAGCATTATTTCTACTTCAGAGACCTACAGAAAGAATTGAAAGATGAGGACCCATTCCACATTTTGACAAAAAAGCCATGCTAAAATTATTGATAAAACAATAGGAGAAAAATTAATCAAGAAATATCCTCAAAGTCTAGCATATAGGGTGTTTCACTGTTCAAACACAATATAAAAGAGAGAGTTGGTACAGAGCCCAATTATTGCCTTGAGTGCAGTATTGCTCATGTCTTTGAAGATCTTTCTGATTTTTCCGGTAAGTTCATAAAGCTCTGTAGGCTGCCTAAGAACTGACAAAGAACTTCACGTTCTGAGGCAAAAAGTGATATCTGCATCAGAAACAGCTGAGTTAGGAGATTCTGACAGATTCCTGTTTTCCCAAGGGTCATTTCTTGGTAAGGTACATTTGTTCCTATCACTAAAATGCTGCAGGCAGATGCCTCAGCTGGCACAGATGCTTTGTGCAGACTTGTCAGGGAGCAGCCTGGGCATCCTAACCAAAATTTATGTCCTAATTTCAGGGGAACTATGCCATAAGCAGCCACTTCCCCACAGTGTGGCTCTGGAATCTTCTAGCCCAGAAGAGTGCTTGAGCTGCAGAAAGTGTAGGTAAATCCAAGGAACCAGCACGAGTGCATGTGTTATGTAGGAAAACTCCAGGGGAGTTAGTGTCAGAGGTTTGCTTTCTTGGTGTCCTGATTTTGTACCTAATCTTCTAATCTTTGATGGCACTAACTACTGAAAATAGGGAGGACTGCTCCTTTCAGCTGCTGCTGACAAAGGATGAAATGTGGCTGTGGCACGGCACATAAACAGTGCCACCAGTGCTGACAGGAATTACAGACTCTGTAGACTCAGTAGGCAGCATTTGAACCACAAATACAAACACTTAGTGTTAAATGGAGCAGGGTACAGAGGTGAGGAGTTCAGAGAGGCAAGGTGCATAGGTTGAGACCCAAAGATTTCTGAATATCTCTCTATGAATTGATTTATAGAAAACCTCTGGAAGGGCTAAATAAGCATTCAACATCAATATTTCTGCAACTGTCATTTGGAATGCCTGCATTCCCATTTTGTTCCGACATTGATTCCCATTGTGTCCTTGGGAAGACAATTAGCAGTACCAAGTTACACCACAGAGGTCCTTATCCTGCAAACACAAAAGGGTTGCAACCTGCTTTAATATTTTCACTCATAAAAGCAAGAGATTATAAGAACTTCTCCCAGCTGGGTTATGCGATTCAATGTTTTTTTTGAAAACGTAAAGATTGACACTGAAATCAAGTATTTCTGATAAATTGTTTATATGCCATAAAGGCAGCATCATTATCAGAGATGTTCTGCAAGATGATCTATTGCCTCCTCTTAATGTAGTTTTTGTGAACAAGGTGTAGCTTATCTTGTATAACTGAGTGTTGGAGGAGGAAACATGGTGGGAATATTTTGGGTACTTCTATTTCCAGTAGATCATATGCCAAGACAGATATTCTAGATAGGCAGAGTTGTCTCCCTCCTTGTACTGGTCCCACCACTTTGGTACCTCTTGTTCTAACAACCCTGCACTGGACCACTACCTCTATCTTTACCTCATTACTGTACCTTAAACAATAAGGAGGAGATACAGGTTTTAGGAGATTTGAACATCACTTGAACTGCAATGATTCTCCTGATTCATACCTGAGGCACTGTAGCCCTTCTGGAGCAACATTCTCAGCTGGGGATGATGCATACATGCAAGCAAAGCAACAGAAAATGTTTCTTCTTCCCTATATACCTCTGGCTGATTCCACCTAGCTTGTGTGCTTCTGAAATATTGTTTCAGATATCCACATGTGGGGATAAGCCCCTGAAGTGTTAGATCAGACGATCAAGAAAAAACCCCCATGATCCCTCACACAAACTCAAAAATGCTAGCACTGAGAGATGCTCAGAGAGTACTTAAATCTCAGCTTTGTGAGGAAAGGCAGGAATAATGGTTTCAACAACAGCTAGAGAAGTCAGCTGGCAAATGCCCCTGCCATCCCCAACCAATCCCATTGCCCAAGTTCCTCTGTCAGGGGCCTCCTCACCCATCCTTAGTACACTCAGGGAACCTTTTTGATTGATTTTGCATGTACATGCACTTTCATATATCTTTCTTTCAAAAATACTCAGAACTTCTTCCAAGTCATAGGTCTGTGCCAAATTCAGCATGTCTGAAGACCATGGACATGACGTAGGAGACTGGCTAAATTGATATTAAAGGATGTCAGCATTTACTACTAACTAACATGCAAGAAGTGCATGTAGTCAAAATAAGAGAGGGAATAGCATGCAATGGTCAATGTATAGAAGACTAAGTTCTAGGCTGAAAAACCTGACTCTTAGCAGTTTTCCTCTGAAATGCTTACAATTTTTTGGTCTCTGTCCTCTACTCTCCATTCTACATCTTTGCTTTTCTCACCTCAATAATGAATTTATCAAATTTCTTGACTACAGTCTGGAATAGGGCCTACAGTAAAACTTAACCAAAAGGGCTTGTTTGGCTTTTTCCATATGCATGAAATGCTCCATATGTAGAAACAGAGCTTGGAAGAACCCCTGTCAATCTGACTTCAGTACTGCTCAAACTGTCTTAATATAATGTTCTAGACATTTTTATTATTTTTTTAAAAAGAGCCTTGCTTCCCTTGTGCAATTGCCATGAGATTCCAAGACAGAGTTGTTACTACAATAGGTATCATATTTAAAGAGCTGAACATCACTGTTATAAAGGAAAGCATTATCTCTATGCACAAAAGTGTGCACACATAGGCATATGTGTTGAGGTGTAAGTGCTTGTACATATATTTATCTGTATCTATTCCTGGTCTTGTATGCCTCCCTCATCCTGCCATCACAACGGTAGAAGTCATTTTGAGGCTTATTTGAAAGCAAAATAAATTGCCTCCTGGCAATTCCATTTTCAAAATGTTTCAGTAAATTGTTTTGTTAAGAGTAACACCATTTTCATCTCACCTAATCATTATTCGTCTAAACAGTGTTTTTCTTTAAAAAATACATTGCTTTAAACTACTAAGTTTTGCTGATTTATAAACTTTACTGCCCCTAAACTAGCAATATTGCAGAGCATGCTGATTACATGACTAGACTGGATGTGACTATGTCTGAACTTCTTTCTGAAAATGAGGTCTGAACTACAAGGCTATATTGTCCTCACTATGAGTGAAAATAAGGACACAAATAACACAGATATTACCTATTTATGTAAATGAAAAGGATCTGGTTTACTTAAAAAATTTGTAAAATGCATGCATTGCTTAAAATTACCTCTTCAGTAACACTTCTAATTTTTTTTTCTCCCCTTCAAGATACCAGGAAAACAAGACTTTGAGAAAGGAAACACTGCTCTTGTGCCCTTTCTGTGTGCTTATGTTAACTGACAGGCGTTCATTGACTGTGGCACATTGCTTTCAACCCTGCAAAGGCAAACACAGATACCATTACTTCCCTAAGTCTGAGTCAAACATCCACGGAAGTGATCTGGACTCTCTGCCTCCACTTCCACAGAACAAGAACCAGGGCCAGACATGTGCATTACCTTAATTGTGCAGGATGGGGTACTAACTCTCATTCCAAAGGCCTTTCTTTCCTACTGCAGCTACATCAAAAGTAGAATTGCAAGAGAGCACAGAAAAGCACAACTCAGAAACACACAGACTCTCTTCTCAAATTCAAAGGCAGATGCAAATTACAAGCAGGGAAAAATAAGAAATGCTTCATTCAGCTTTCTGCCTTGGAACACCATGTAGTAAACTTCCAACCACAGCAAGTGTAACACGTAGGACTTTGGTTTCATGAAAGCCTTCTGCAATAGTTTGAACTGAGCTCTTAGTCAGATGTGATATCTGCAGACTCTGTAAATTCCATGGATGAGGTAATCTGGGTCAAGCTATGAAGAAAAAGAATCCATATTCATTTTTCTTTTTCCCAGCTGCCATTTCATCTGTTTTACAAGATTTAGTCCCCCCATAAAATTGTACAGTATTTAAATTCCTAACAAACAGGATGTCTTGGTAAATATAGAAGAGTAATAGACCTACTAGGAACCTTATTACTGTAATTAATGTGCTAATAGTTACAAAAATAATATTAATCATGACAATGCATATATATTTATTTAACCCAACCTGGCATCTCTGGACTCAGTCAAGCACAGAGCAGAACCTCTTTTCCTACCTATATTTGCAAAGACCGTTTCATTGTACTTCACCATGAAATTTCTGGAAGGACATTTTTTCCTGCTCATCCAAATCCTTTACTGTATATTCCTAAAAAGCCAGACATTTCATCTAAGTCAAAGATTACATAATGCCTCAGCCCAATCACAGCACCTGTCTATCTAGGGTCTCCTGAGGAAGCAGCAATGTAATACAGCATGTTAAGCAAAGGCTTTCCACATACTATCCCATTCTGCCACAGTTATTCTGTGGTACAGCAGGTGTGAGGTGCCTTCCACATGAATTTACAGGCATACTCAGAATGCTGTAAGTGTTTCTGGCATGGTGTGTATGCATTTCCGTTTTTCTTTCCTTTTTTTTCACAGGGATAGCTGGAGCCGTTGTTGTCATTCATGGCATCTAGCAGCTTCCAATCTGACATAAAATCATTCTTTGCCAATGTGAAATATCTGCTGGTTATGATGCATGCTGTTTCTTATATCTGAAGATGTGAACGTGTGTTTCAGATATGCACTGCCATACCCTGCTATCTCTTAAGGGTAAGTTTCTGAAAAGTGCAATGGAAAACAGGTCAATGGATAGCAAAACCATTTTTTTTTCTCATAAGAAAAAAAACTGTTGTAGTAAAGAGAAGATGCATTCAGGCACTCAATACACATAGATAGGAGCAGTAAATTGCATTATGAGATCTTTCCCACTCACGTGCAATAAACATTGACCAGAAACATAAGATATTAAAGGCTTATTTGCAAAAGAAAGATGTTGCTGCCAGCCACACACTAGGCCCCCACACAGTTCTAGAAGCATCAGTGTGATACACAAACAGCATTGAAACAGGAAAAAATATTGTACTGTATTCAGGAGCATCTGTTTTGTCAGGATGTTATTCAGGTAAATATTTTATAAAAACAAGAAATACTTATAACAAAATACAGGGGAAAACACAAAACCACATAGTTTACAGTAAAATGTTACCCACATGTTAAGGTAGTTTTGGGACGCCTGCTGCTGCTTGTCAGACCTGCTTCAATATGACTAGGCACCTCAGGGAAGTTTTTTACATAAAATGAGTGGTAGAAGGGTAAAAGATGGAAAATCAGGGTGATAATGATGACTAGCAGGGCAGAGGATGAAGCAGCTGACAATGGAAAACCAAGACAGTAGGCAGACCAGCACAGATAGCAAACTCTCACTCCGTGTAGAGTTTGACATATTTAATATCCATGTGTGGCTCATGTATATATCTACAGATGAAAGGAATAATCTCAGCTTTAAGGCATCATAAGCATCAACGAATGCTAAAATATATGTTCTTTACTATATTTATGTAGATAGATATAGACAACGATATCCACATTTAAAAGCCTTCTATAAGCCTTCTATGCATATAATTGTTTTTACCCTGGAATGCTTAAAAATAAATGAATGGCAATTGCACTTCAATAATGTATTCTACCAGAGAAATTAAAACTAAACCTGCCCATCAGGGGAAAAGGCAGGTGCTACATTATTTACATCATGCCTCAAGTGGAAATCAGATAAATGATTTCCAAAAGCCAGAATTTTTCTCAGCGATTTACTTGCTAATAATATCTGTCTGAGTTTAAATCTGTTTTCTTGTTGGTAATCTGAAATTTTATTCTGCCTTATTTGGAATACCAATGCAGTAACAAAGACTTTGGAATAATAGAATGTGCAATAATTGAACTTTGAGATCATAAGTGTTATTTGGAACTCTTGAAAAAATTTTTAACTTCTCTCAATTAGAATAAAACATAGCAACTTCTTCTTCCAGAGATTTCAGCTACAGATGCAGAAGTGATAGAGAGGTATCATCATTTCTGTCCTAAAACGTTTTTGCTGTCCTCCCTTAAAAGTCTCTGTTGATTTAAAGTTCTTTTCCCTCACAAAATCTTTATGGTAGCTAACTAGCATAGCTTTCAGATTTTATCTTGCCATATGTTTCAAGTTGTGTGCTTCAGTCTGCATCTGCTGAGTATCTGCTATGGTAGGGCTACAACATCAACTCAAAACAATTGGGACTACAGTCTTTAAAATAATTACTCTCTGCAGCTGTTGGAATCAGAATCTCTGAAAAAGGGAATTTAAAAACTGTAGCTTTTCTTCCTCTCTCTCTTTCTTTATTTTTATCTAAGGCAAAAACAAGCACATCTTGATGGGAATTTCTGAATTAAAAGATAGAAGCAGATTTTTTTCAAGGTATAATATAAAGACATGCTGCTTTAAAGTAAACAATAAAGTTATGTCTGTCTTTAACTGTGATAGGTGATTTAGAGAAAATCTCATCTGGAAAAAAATGTTGTAGTACAATACATCTTAGGTATTAGAATTCTCGTTTGAAAGTGACATTGACTAAGTTCTGCTTTCCAAAAAAAAAATTGCTGGTTGTCATAAACTGAAGAATTTATTAACAGCTAAAACCGTAGCAATCCTAAGCTTGCTTTTCTTATGGTTTATGAAGTCATTGCCAAACTCCTTATCTCAACACCTAGACAGCAAAACCAAAATCAACCTGTCTTTCCAGTAAATATATTCAAGCACCTGCATATCGTTAGATGTGGCATCACTACAATGCTTCAGAAGCCATAAAGAAACATATTTACAGTATCAAGGAAGAGTTTGGTCTGTAGTTAAGGCAGAACTGCTTGATTAGACTGATTCATTCACAATCTGTGTGCAGCAGCCATTTTCATCTGTTTCAGTAGTGTAATTTTAAAACTTCTGTAATTAAAATAGTATGCTCATAAGATTGTAACAAGGTTCAGTTGTAAGGGACCTCAAGAAGTCAAACACATGATCTCTGTAGAAGGCAGACCAGGTTGCTCACAACTTTGTCCAGCCAGGTGTTGGAATCCTTCAAAGACAGAGACAGAACAGTCTAGTTTAGCTACCTGTTCCATTGCCTTACAGTCCTCTTGGGGAAAAAGATTTTTCTTGTATCTAATTTGAACCTCTCTTGTTTAGATCTCTGTCCACTACCTCTTGCCCTCCCTCAGTGTTCCACCACTAGGAACCTGGCTCCCACTCTTGATCATCTCCTTGCTTCTCCATATAAAGCTGCTGTTCCCAGACACTCTCTTCTCCAGAAGGAACAAGTCCTCTAGTGATAATGTAAAAGCAAAAAGGTTTTATACACATATGAAAAGAGCAGCAGTGAGTGCATGTAGTGTTATTACTGCTGCTAAAACACAACCAAAAGTTGGCATACTGTTTCTTTGTTAAACAGGGAAAATAATGTTTCTGCCCCAAATGACTGAAAGTGCAAATGTATTTAGAGAGCTGATTTCTATTAGATTTGGGGGAACCCAAATATCTAGATAGCTTCAGATATTCAGCCATACCACTGTAAAAAAACACTTTATGGTCACCACAACCAGAGCCCTTAAAGGCTACTGCAAGAGTTTGAACAGCCACCTCTGGAATACTTTCAAACCTACAATGAGCACGTGCATAAATATTTTCAGACTATTAACTAAAGAAAGATAGTGCAAGAAAAACATAGGAAGGCAACAAATTCAGGGACAAAGGGTGTGTATGTGATGCTCAGGAGTACATTTTTTATTATAAACCCAGCTATTTTATTTTTTAATGTGCTAACAAGTTGCCAAATAAATCTTACTACTGTGGTGCTGAGAAACTTCATTTCAAAATTTCAACTAAATCAAGGAGCAATGTCAACACTTCTGTGGCTGCACTGTGCTAAAAAAAAATATGCAAGGTAAATTGCTCTGGAGGAGTCTTCATCCATTCATGAGAACTGAATCTCACTTCTGTTTGTCTGGGAGTTCAGGAGATGAATTCTGTCCTCTGGAAATACCTTAGCAATGGATCTAAAGTTCTCTTTTCAATGAGTTCCTCAATACTGCTTAAATCCACCCCCTTGTGTATCACAAGGTTCAAATTATTAGAACAGTTGCTATAGCAGCATTGGAATACTTCTTCAAATAAAAAGTAAGCTTTTTGGTTTATTTTTTTATCTACCCAATGACTTCCCCTCATTTTACAAGAATGTTGCTTTTGGTGGGGATTTATTGCATTCTCAGATATGTGTCAGAAGAATCTAGAATGTTCAGACAGGTCTCTTCCTGCTACTTTTGAGCTATAAATTTAAGAATTAATAACTAGGAAATAAATGCAAATTATTTCCAGGTAATAAAATGTTATATCCTCACTTTATGAACATTAATGACAATTTTAAAAATGGTGAGGTTCAATCTGCCTAGGCAGACTCTAACATAACAATTCTGTTACCTAATTACATCATGATTACCTACAAATTCAGCCACCCTACACATCTATACGTGGATGAAGTTACTAATTTTCTAAGAACTTGCACCATGCATTACATGGGGAGGAGTTGAGAAGCTAATTTGAAAACACTGAAAAAAAAAAAGATGCACAGGAAGCAATTTCCTTAAATTATTAAACTACTACTTGTTCAAAATTTTGGGGAATGAAAGACATACTGAAGATAAGTGGATGTGCTGCTATTATAAAGGCTAAAGGTAGACCATTAAACAATGAATTCTGATAATAATGTTCACCTGAACTGAGTTTAAAAGAAATTACAGCATTTTCTTTCTCTTCTTTAAAGCAGTGCAGTACAATTTTCTCTCTCTCTAAATACATACATATGTATCAGTGTGAAACATGGACTAGGATGTAACAAGCAAAAGTATGTCCCTCAAACTAGGGTTTTTTCTTCTTAGCCACCTTCAGAAAAGCACATGGAAGTGCACTGGGTCTGACCTGTGCACTAAATCCAAGGAGCACCAGTTATGAAAAATGTATACAAATACTAGCAAGAATAGAAGAAATTGA
The DNA here is from genome assembly GCA_013401135.1 of Cettia cetti. Classification (NCBI taxonomy): domain Eukaryota; kingdom Metazoa; phylum Chordata; class Aves; order Passeriformes; family Sylviidae; genus Cettia; species Cettia cetti. Next base: position 117,492 of record VZUI01088396.1, on the reverse strand, counting down.
TTCTACTATGCTGGTAGTCTTTCCAGGGCTCATTGTTGCTTTTTCTAGTCTAGCAAACTTTCCACAGGAGCCCATGGTTAAGGCAGTTTTCCTGTTTTAATGAATGGTTATCCAATTCTTCAAGCAAGATAGCAATCAAGTATTTAAATAACTCTAAGATTGTGTATTTGTTTTCAGGGACAGGATGAAGATGGTGATTATATGAAGCAAGTCATACTCTTTTAAGGTTACTCCTCCCTACTCTGCCTATCTATGTTTTCTCTCTAGCTGAATGTAGACTGGAAGCACATGGAGAATAATAAATTATGGATAACAACTTTAATTCATAGCCCTCATAACTGAGAACCCTCAGTAATCTGCACTTACTCTCCTATGCACCAGCAAACAAGCTATAAATCTTCTGAATGTTGTTACTAATATGCCTCTCTTTTCCAGCAATCACAAGCAATGTTTCAAAAAAAATAGTTGCCTTATTCACTCCCACAGTGTTGTGGAACAGTTTGATAACCATGGATTTAGCATTAGTGGTGAGTTCAAACACAGTTTCAATCTCAATGAAAATAGGAATTTTTAGTTGGTTACTAGATGACAGACCCATCTAAATCCTTTGCTTTGTTTACATGTTCAAACTATTTTCTCCAAATAGAAGTTGATAACATAGGAATATTGGGAGGAAAATTAAACTAAAAATGTTAACAAAATGAATACTGGATCAAGTTCTTTGCATCTTAATTAAGCCATAATCTTGTTTAACAGGAAATTTACTTGGTTAAAACCCAGCAAAATACAGCCATTATCTGGGGAGTACGGGAGGCACGCTGAGCAACCTGCACAACAAAAATAAATTCCATGGAAAGTTGCTTGTGACCTGCCAACAGCACTGCCTAGATGTTTTCTCTTGAAAGGAAATGAATTCCACTTGGAATGCTAGAAACAGCATCTTGCCACCAAGAGGAAGGTGGCTGAAGGAAACCAGTTCTGGTATGCAGTGTGTCTGCAGCTACAATGGCTGGCACTAGCTGGGATACTGAGAGAAAGATATCAGCAGGAGCTCAGAGCAGGCTAACTCACCCATACTTTCAGGATTTCATCAAGAATGTTTGCAGCCTGTGGTAGCTGCATCTAGGCTAAAAAGCAATGAAGATGTACTACTACACATTCTTCAAAAAAGCTATTGCCCTGAATCAGCCAAGACTGTTCTTTCACTTTGAAGACAAACAGGATGGACTTAAGTAAGTGCATAAGCAATTTCTCAGGTCAGCAGTAATTCATGCAAAAATACTGGTGTCTCTTGACAATCCAGGAACACTTTAATATAAATAAATGACAAGTAAAAAAATCTCAATTTCATATTGAGATATAGAGTATAAACTTCACAATTGCCTGTTTATTAAGACCAGCTTACATATACTGCGCAAGAGTGCTAAGACCCCTCAAACACTCCACTGGAGTAAATTTGAATAACAAAAATAAATTAGCTCTGGACAGAAATTATGCAAAGATTAGCTTAGTAAGCAAAGTATTATATTTAATGATTATTTTTTTCCTCAAACTTACTATACAAAAATAAAATAGTTGTAAAGTTAGGAATAAAAAGGACCAAAACCAAGAATGTGAGTTAGCAGGCATACAATGTGTCTCTGCAACTGTTTCTGACTACTCTTCAGCTTCCTACCATCTGTAATAGAATCATTTTTCCAACGTGTTAAAGAGTGGATTAGTTCTGAAGCTAATGTGCTGTTGTTCAGAAGGCAAAGGTATTTCCAAACTTATTTCCAGTCTACAATTTCCCTTAAATATATATACATACAATCATGTGTAGCCACTGCTGCTGTGTTCCATGTGCTCAAACAGTAAGAGTCATCAGTAACAGCAGCTACTCTGCTGGGGAACATGATATCCTTCTGAAAAAATCAAGCCCAAATTCCTACAGCCACAAGCAGCCTCAACCACCCTGAATCACAGTGAGTCACATAATTCTGTCCATCTTTTCCCATGAATGTTCCATAGCGATGATGGCACCGCCCATCTTCTGGTCAGAACTTAGGGCCTCATGATGAAAAGTTCACAAGAACAAGTAATTATAATGCCTTTTGACATTAACTGTGGTAGACACTTGAATACCTGTACAAGAAAAAATACCTCTGCCTCCCATGGTTTCCACATAGCTTTGTCTATCTTCAGGTTATTTACAGATAAATAATATGTCCTATGGATTGCGTATGTAAGATCCCAAGGATGTTTTCATAAAAAAAAAACCATGGACCAAATCATAATTTATTTCATTGCACACAAATGCAAATCCCATTTAACCAACATTATCCAAAACTTCATGTTTCAGCAGGACTTAGCTTCAGTAATGTCTTTGAACAAATACCTTGCGAGGGCAATCTGCTGTCACAGGAGGATAATGCACCCACTGCAAAGCCCCTGTGCCAATATATTAGCTCTCCTTCTGTCATCTTTGGCTCAGCCTCCTCCCTGCTCTTCATTCTGGTCCTTGTGGTTGGCAGCTATTGAAATAACAAAGACCACAGTATATGACTTGAATGCAAAGGAGATAAATCAGCATGCTGCCTGCCTCCTAATAATACCATTTTCCAGATTATCCATGGCTTCTGCAAAGGCTCCACATATACTTTGGGAAGGGCATAAAAGATTCGATACCAAGAGGCATTGGATTAAAAAAAATTCTCAAATTCAGACTTCCTAACATTTCCTAAAGAACTGAAGTTGCCCACTTGAAGAGTTTCTCTCAAGGACAGCTTATACTCAAGCAACATTCAGAGGAAAAAACCAAGATGCTACAGATTACAGGGCATTATTAGCATTCATGGGACATTGTAGCTGTTTCTGAGTCTTTTACAGACTACTTGTTGATTTGGAAATTTAACACTTCATCCCCTGCCTCAGTTTCCCAATCAAACACAATATAAATAATGATACTGACATTCTTTCTACAAGTGCTGTTGGAACTGTGCATGACAAGCACTTCACAGAAGCTGCCTCTAAGTACTATTATTCTCTTTTTTTTTTTTTTTAAGAGCCACTCAGCTATAAGTGAGATAGATGCCATCTCTAAGAACCTCTTAAGACCTCAGAATTTGGTTCATATGATATAAGAATTACATGACTGTGCCATCCTCCATGTCGTCAAGTAGCATTTGACAATGCAACTTTAATTTAGTAGGAGCTCAATTATAGGCCCAAATCCTTCTGGTTGCCTTTTAGAGCATTCTGCTTTTCAAGGAGCTCATCTCTCTCAAAAGAAATTTGCAAAAAAAGAGGTCACAGTGCATGCAAAACTAGTTGTAGTGGATCAAAAGAAAGTGGAAACCTGTCTGCCTAACAGCAGCATTTGCTTCAGTAATCTGCATTTATGCCTCTCTAAAACCTCATCTTCATTCTCTGATATTTCATATGCTGCTGTGCTGTTTCATTCAAGCAAATTTTAATTTCCTTCCCCATCTCACCCACAAAAGGGCTTATAAAATGTCTACACTCTTTTCCCATTTCCAACTTCTCTTTCTTTTGTTTTGACCTTTTATCTATGTGAGAAAGCAACAATGCTGAAATATTTATACGTAAAGAGTGGGTGAGTGAATGTGAGCAAGGTGCAGAGAACTGTGATTAATGCACCCATTTTGTTTGTTTAAATGGATTTTACAACTGTCTTACAAAAGAACAGCAGGGGGAAAGTTTAGTTTAAGAATCAAATTGTTCTTCAGCATACATCTTACACTTAACAAACATCCTTATACAGATGCATCTTCTTATCTTGAACTACATATTGAATATACAAATTAGTTGGCGAACAAGTGGCATTGACCACTGTTTTGTGTATGTCATTATCTATTAATAAAGTGATACAAAGCCTGTTCACTGGTAGTGATTGTGTAACATCTTTAGCACAGGGTGAATTAAAAAAAGTACAAAGCAGAAGAGAAATTCAAACAATGGGTCAGAAGCAATTCTGTAAGGAACAAGACCTGTTGTAGGCTAACCCTGAAAGGCAGCTCAGAGCCACCCAGCCATTGCTCACTCCCCACAACGGGATGGGTGAGAGAATCAGAAGGGTAAGAGTGAAAAAACTTGTAGGCTGAGATTAAAAAAAAAAAAAAAGTTTAACAGGGAAAATAAAAGCCATGCATGTAAGCAATACAAAACAAGGCATTAATTCACTACATCCCATGGACAGATAGGTGTTCAGCCACTCCCAGGAAATCAGGGACCCATCATTTTTAATGGTGATTTCGGAACAAAAACACTATTGTTCCAAACATCTCCCATTTCCTCCTTCTCCCCCAGCTTTATGCATTGTGTGTGATGCCATATGATGTGGAATATTCCTTCAGTCACTTGGGGGCTGTTGTTCCATCCATCTCTCCCCACAACTTCTTGTGGATACCCAGCTCACTCACTCATGAGATAGTGTAAGAAACAGAAAAGAACTGGGCACTGTGCAATCACTGCTATCAGCGCTTTTTTGGTCACAGATCCAAAACACAGCACCATAGGAGCAATCAAGAAGAAAAAGAACTCTATCCCAGCCAAAACAGTACAAGGCTACAGGTGAATTTTCGAGTAACAGGAGAATCTCCTGCTGCTGAGCTCAGCAAGCAGTGAGTAGGTGATTTTTTGATGGAAATGGAAACCAGAGCTAAGGGGTCCTTGATCTTTTTGTTCTTCAGAGGAAGGTGCACACAAAAAAAAGTGGCAGGCTGGAAGCTGATAGGCTGGAGACAGGCAAACAGGTAGAAATCCACCTGCGGACTAAGACAAATGAACTAGAGTGAGGGGACAGACCAAGAAATAGGCACTCATATGAACTGAGATTGACAGAGAACAGAAACAGAAATAATGGGATGAGGCAAAAACATCTTGTCTGTGAGACATGGGAGACTGTTTGACAATGAGTGAATAGGGTGAACAGCAAGTCTGCAAATAAATTAGAACTTTGGGTAGCAGAGTCAAGGGAATAAATTGCCCTCTGAAAAATGTCATAGAGTTAAAAAGTTAGATCAAATGTAAGCCAAAAAAGTAGGAAGAGCTTGGTAAGTCTGCACTAAGCAAAATAGGTAAACTGTCCTTCTTGCTACTAACTGCAAACTTTCAGAACATTAATGCCAGGAAGGTCTGAACCCTTTTGACTGCCATTCCTAACAAAGAACCGTTACACAGGTCCTGACAGAATGAGAATCTGACCTTGAAATCTACAATGTGCTTGTGAATCCACCTCTTGCAGAGCATGATCCTGAGACAGCTGATAACAATTTTCTTCCAGCCTTTGAGTTGAAGACTGGTACTAAATTGATTGCCAAAATATTAGTTATCCATCCTTATCAGAAATTCTCAGCACACTATATATATATATAAAAAAAGCCCTTGCAGAACAGCTTCTATAATCGCACTGATTAATTTAGCCAGTGGAATTACAAGGGGCAGCTACTACAATGAGCCTCTCTCACAAGGATGCACCAGTAATTGGTATTACCTTCTAAGCTGTGACTGAGCACTGGTGTCTAATCCAACAACCTGTGGTTACATCTTCTGCCAACATAAAATGCCATAAATCTCCTTCCCAAAGACATCTCTACAGTTTCTTGAAGATAATTACAAGTTCATTTTTATGAAAATACATCTCTTACTATAATTTCTGCAAATCAAAAGTTTTTTCAAGTTTGATTTGATTTTTTTCTATTTTTTTTGCTTTAACATAAAAAAAGAAATGCATACAACAGTGTAATGTATACAACTGAGCTAAGATGATGTACAAGAATAGCAATTTTATTTTTCTTCAAAGCACACTTTACTCATCCTATCTAAATCATCTGTAAACCACCTGTAGCAGGAGCTCTTCCTTGCTCCAGAACAGCAAAGCTATTTAAAGAGAGTCCAAGTACTTCAGAGCCTTTTGCTCTGATGCAACATATATATTATACAATAATCATAACTTGTACATGGCTAATTCTCGAAATCCATGTGCTAACCCTCCACAGCTTCAAGTGTGTTGGCACATTTCTGCTGATTTAATTAAACTCTCTGTTCTGAACAGTTCCAATCACTGCATCCTTTTCAAGGGCTAATATCACCTTCTGAGGAACCAGCATTACCTACATAAGGGGGGATATTCCAATAACATTTACCTAATCCATATTGCAATCCAAACAGCCTGGTCTTGAAAACCTTGCAATCTTCAAACCTTTAAAAATACAATTTACGAATCTAGCCTTGACACAGGTATCCAGTTAAATGACTAATGATCCAAATGCATTTTCCAGGGATCTGACAACACATGGCTCTGAGGAACATATGACCAACCTTTTCATTCCTTGAGGCAGGACTATTCCTGCCTTGGGTAACTGGCAGACTGGGAAGACACAATTCCTTTCATTTACTTAGGAATTGCTCTTCCTAATCTACACGTGCTGATGTAGCACCTCTGGGGGCGGACACACTGCAATAAATGTTGCAAGGAAGAAATTGTAATGCTGGAACACAGACAGTGGATTCATTTTAATGTCTCTGCATATGGCTACATAAAAAAAAAAAAAGCATAATTGATTTCCTGCTGACCCTCTCCTCCAAGTTAATAAATGAAAGCTGTGTATGGTAAAAGTCATGCAGCATAAGAAAATCTGCTAATACCATCAAAACTGTAAAGAAAAACTGATTAGTAGGGTCTGAGGCAATACCTGTCACACAAGGAAACTGCCCAGCTTTGGGATGTGCAGAACGCAATGTCCAAGCATTGAAAACCAGGGTGAACGTGGTATCAACTCCCTATTTTAAGCCTTCCTTTTCAATTCTCATTTTATCAGCATCTCTCATTTTCTCATTCCTCATTTATTATTTGCATCTCTCAAAGAAGCAGTACTTTGAAGGAGCTGAACTCCGCAGTATGGGGCACCTGCTCTATTCAACATTAACTCATCATTCTTCAACACTTGATCAAGGTTCTTTGGTTCACTCAAGACAACAAGGGAAGAAAATTGCTTCTGCAGAAGACGTAACAAATTTCCTTTGGTCTGAGTAAGTTCTGAGCAGGCGTGAAAGGCTCTGAGCTGTCTTTGTCCTGTGCATCTTCCACAGAGACCTACAGGTTCGGTCAACTGTCACTGATTTTCTTCAGCCACAAGCAAACCTAAACCAAGTGGTCTCCAGGTGGATAAAATACAAACTCTGGTCCATATCTTGCACTCAAACTTTTTATAACATATGCCTCATTTCTTTCCATCCTTACTTTCACTGCTACTTTCATAATGCAAAGGTGGAAATCCCCAACATACTCTGAATGAGTTACTCCCACTTTTCGCTCCTTGGCTAAGTTTGAAATTAAACATGAGCACACTAACTAGTACAGGCAGGAGCATTTCACTGAATTGACTACCAGCCATGCTTCTGATCTTTACATTTTTTTTTTTTTAACTACCTTTCTCTAACCAACAGAAATATAAACAGAGTAGTTTCAGTTTGGGAGTTTGAGGATGAAATCTCAGGAACTCTGAATCCTTTCTTTTGATCACCATTGGTTTTCAAAGAGATTAGGAAATCTGTTCATATCTCTAGGGTTCAGTATCTTGTCCAATGTCACAGGCTGCCAAGCACTTAATGCTCTCACAGAATCTGAAATCCTCAAATGAAAGGCAGGAAAAAGGTGAAAGCTATTTGAGTACCTACCTTATAAAATGCCATGATTTAATGTTGTGATAATGACTGGCAGCACACAGCAGGGATAAAAGGAGGCTGCTGGCCAGAGAGGGCCTTCATTCTCCTCTGTTGCTCTGCCAGGGTGCTGTCTGCACTATTTTTTTGGCATGTGAGTAGAACTGGGTAACACAGGCCCAGATTTGGAAGCTGGGCAGATTATGACAGAGCTGACCTTGCAAGAATCAAGTCAGTCCAAGTCTCAGCCACAAGTGACATCAAGGGAACAGTTGGGGAACTGCTTTCCAGGTGAGGCTGGCACCAACACCAACAGCACTCGCTGCTTGGTGAACAGCCCTGTGCAAAGGCCCCTCAGCCCAAGAAGTAACTTCACAAGCCAGGACGTGGCTGAGCCCTTCTGAAAACTATGTTCTGCACCACTTGAGATTCAGGAAACTCCATCCTACACACAGGCAGGCCAGCTCTGGGTAATCGTAAGGAGTTCTCTGGATCCATCCAGGAGGGCAGAGAAACTCAGTGACATCCTAATAAATCACATGACACTCTGCTCTTTCTCACTCCTTCCCAGCATGCCAGCATTGCAAACCAGATGTTGCAGAACTGCTTGCTGGATATTTCTGGCAGAATGCAATGTGTCTTGTCAAGGATGCTCCTTAGTACAGGAGGCCCATCAGATCCTATTCTATTAAGGTATTTTCCTGTTACAGTCAGGGACTGTCAAGGACTAGAAAGCACAAAAAGTCATAGAATTTGGTTTCATGGACACTGAGAAAAGGGGAAACAGTCTAATTGTTTTAGCAATGCTAATAATCTCATTCTTTTCTGATAACTATTTTACTTCTCCAATATATTATCAGTGCTACTCTTCGCAATTGTGTATCCCACTGGATATTCACAGAAAAAGATCTCTTTGCTCTCATAAGTGGCTTTTGTAATGAAAAAAAAAAAAGACATGAAATCCGAAAACTGCTTACTTTTACCTACCTCAAAGCTTTATGAAAAATGCAGAGGAAAAGGTAACTGAGCCTTCACAAAAGGTGAGGAGGTGGCCAGGAAAGTCGATATATACTGGTCCAGCCTAAAGAACTGGATTGCCTTCGCTCTTTATGCACTTCTCAAGCATCATCATCTAATGTGACTCTTGTCTATTTTGTGCATAAAACTTGCTTATAGTCTAAAGATTTTATTTTCTTTGTGTTTGTTTTTAAGGCAGATCACAAACTTTTAAAGACAATCAGCTATCCTACAAACTCTTTATTCTCATGTTCCACTTGTATTTTATGAAAATTTCATATCAACTGAAAGCATTCTGGGTATTTTGTATATAATACACATGTAATGAATGTTTGTACAGTGCTGGTCCTTTTAATTATGTAAAAGCCAAGTGCACCGGACATGGGTAATAGGAAAACAAGTTTGTTTCAGGATCCCAATTGCTGCGCTGATGACTGTAATAACAACACTGGCAGGCATTTGCTAATGTTCTTGAGTAGTATGATTTTTGCAGTAAAGAAATACTGAAAATGATGATTCCAGGTATTCTTACTGTAATTTGTCAGGGTTTTTAAATTTATTCCAAATATATGAGACATGTTTACTTAGGTCAAAGACAGCCGAATTTGCAGATACTTGCAGAAACCCCAATTAAGTAGGCTTTCTTCTTTGCTACTATTGGTCACAGTTTGCTTTTATGCCAGCTCTGGTTTTTGACCATTTTCTATGTGTCCTGCATGTTCTGTTTGAAATACTTTACAACATAGAGACACTTGACCATGCACAGCTGATCCACTTCAGAAAGACTTTGCTGCCAGTTATCCTTAGGTGTCGATACTGAGCAATGTAAAACAATTCCTGACAGACACGAGTATTCATCTACCACAGCTTCTAGTGCAATCAAGCAAAATCAGTGAAAGACTCCGCTTGACTTCAATATGCTTTGGCTCAGATTTGCAGAGCCTGGTGTTTAAAGGTATTCAAGATGCCTAAGGGGCCTGGAAGCACCTTGAGGATTTCTCAAGAATCATAAAACATGAGCCAAGTCCCAGATGATTCACTAAAAATTCCTGTGGTTGTGTTGTAACCAGCAGTATGGATTACATATATGCTTAAGCATTGGTGTTAGATAATGCTGAACCACCTTTTAACACAAATGGCAATAATCTAGACCCATGCAGGTATCTTCTGATTTGACACCTTTACCCCAGCAATGCCCAGCCAAACCAACAGAACAAGATTTGCAGAAATGCAAGGCTGGACATTGCGTTCAATGCTTGTCTTACAATTCAAGGGCAGTTTCCACACGTCTCCACTTTGCAGACTGTATTTTGAGCATTGAGCCAAACCAGTCCTCAAAGTTTCCTTGAAACAATATTAACAGTCATCCACTCACTATTAACAACAGATTAAATTATCAGGAGCATTGTGCTCTATTAAACACTATTCTCTGCTATTCTTGCTAGAAATTGGCTTCCAAAGTGTTTTATGCACCTGTTGTAAAAGGGAAATGATGTTTCAGCTCAACAAAAACTCTTTGTTATTATTCACAACCGTTATTAATGGATTACATTTTAATCCACTTTGTCACATAAATAGAAATTCTATGGTTTGATAGGATTAAGCACTTAACAAAGTATTATTATTATTATTGCTTTTCAAAAACAGTTATTTCCTACATAATTTTTTTTGCACTAGTAAGTGTTTTAACTTCTTCAAAATAAGTGTTTATTTTGGACTTTAAAGCCAGGCAGTTGCTGCTTTCCCAACAGATCAGTGTCTCACTCACACTCCCATTAAATTCAATATGAAGAGGAGCATGGCCCAAGAAAATAATCCGTAGAAAAACAAATCTATGTTCTATCAACCTAACAGACATTAAAAGAATTCATTATAAGTCTCAGAACTGAGGCTAGTCAAAATTACATACCATATAAAGATATCTTTAATAATTATCTTAACAATTTCTAATCACATTTAGAATCCTGAAAAGTTATCAAAACACTTAAGTAATCTGAGTGTGAGATGTTTTCTATTTACTCAGAATTCAAAGAGCTCCTTTCATGTGAAAGGTAGAAACAGCTTTGAAGATAAATGACAAAGGAGTGAGGGAAACCCTAAACAAATCATACTTCTGATTAAAGTATTATGTCCTTAATGTAATCTCCCACATCTCTCATATTCCTTACAGACTTTAAGCAACACATTTAGACCTCAAAAAATTGTCCTCAAATAAATTTTCTCAACACTATCTTGAGCATAAATTGTAAAATTACCCTGTACATTTTGCCTGCCTGAAACGTAGAGTTCTATAGCTCGCCTTTCAGTCTCTGCACCGTGCCATTGGAAATTATTTACAATATTCAGAAAGACTTCCTCATCCCTTATCCCAGTGAGAGAGAACATATACTACTCATTATGTTGATGCAAATGAGGCAGCAGTTAATCATCTGCTTTGAAAACAAGGTACTTGGGCATTATTTAATTCTCTAAACCAGCAAACCATGTATTTGCATTTCTAAAAATTGATCTCGCCATGTTGGAAAAAAAATCCCAGCAAACGTACTAAATGCAGAGTGCATTCTGGCCTATAAGCCTTTTCCTATGTTTATTTGCACTTAGATCATTTCTAGAGTTGGCCTTTTCTTTTTTTCCCAGCCACAATTTTACACTTCAACAAGCTTGTCCATATCAGTGAGGATGGAGGATTAGGCCCTTAATTTGTAATGGAGCCCAAGTTGTTGCAAAATCAGCACATAATATTAAAAGCTCTAGAAATTTTAAAAAAAACAAAGTAGGAATAAAAGTTTGAACTCCGTTAGATGGTCATCTCAGTGCAATTCTGTAGAAAGCCTCTCTCAAGATTTTGAGGAGGTCTCCAGGTCTGGCAGCAAGAGAAATATTAAATATCCCTACTAATGATTATCTTACAACTTCTAAACATGCAAGCAAAAAACTAAAAAACAAAACCAACAAACAAACAAAAACCCAACAACAGCAACAAAAAACTGAATGGGAAATACTAATTTCTTTCAACAGGAAAACAAAAAGATTATTTTTTAAAAAAGTGGTATTTTTTAATCTGCTTAGTAATAAACCCATAAAGGGAAATCTGCTGAAAAAACAAAGGACAACAGAGCTCTGCTGAGCAGTAAGCCTAAAAAGTAAAGTATTTTTAAAACTGATTGCATGGCATGCCTTACACATATGAAAGATAATAACAAAGTGGAAGAATAAGAGGACTTTTTGAAGTGAAGACAATGCTTTAGACTTACAGTAAAGCCAAATATCCTTACCTCGCTTTACAGAAAGCAAGGCACACAAAAAAGTACACAGGTTCTGTTATTCTAAACCTACTCTGTATCACTGTAATGTTTAAGAATTTTTAGTTGTTCACCATCAAGAAAATTGTTTTGAGAACAGCACAACTGACTGGCTAAGTTTGTCTTTCATTTTCCGGAGTTTTGGGGAAGTTCCCGTCCAAGAATTGAAATCATGACGTGGTGAAGTGAGATAGAGCACTTGACACTTCGGATTTCACTACTAGAAAGTCCCTCTGGAGGGACCAAACTATGTGCATTATTCATATTTCAGATTTTAGACACCAGGTTTACTTCACATGACAGCGTGGGCTACATGTTGATCACGCAGAACTGTTAGCTGAGAAACTTGCCGTGCGGCTTCAGCGTGCTTATTTCCCTTTCAGTGAAACAGCACTGCTTACTCAGACCGAAACAGGAGTAGAATAGAGCACTGTGCATGAAAGGGCCGCTTCTGGATTACATTACTTTGATGAGGAATCTTTTTGACCTTTAGGGCTGCCGACTTGCACAAGTGACGAAAGATCCCTCTTCACCCTGCAGTACATTTCTTTACGCAACTAGAGGGTTGTGAGCTCCCTTCCTTTTATCCAATCCTCTGCTGTATCAATTAAATCAGATTAAGCTGATGGCTATTATCTTTGCTTTTTTGTTTTTCATTTTGGCTCAGAGGAGGCACCATCACATTTCTATACACACATAACAACGAGCATTGGGCATTGACAGTATTATTTCATTTTTTTAGCTTTGCATTTGCAGTACTCGTAACCAACACGCATCCTGAACACAGCATCAGAGCGCAGCCCGGGCACCGAGCAGAGGCAAAGCAGGGGTAGGTGAAGGGGGGATCGGCTTGTCCCGCAGGCCCGCCAGCCCCGGCTCCCTCGCCTTCACAGCACTGCCCCGGAGGCAGCGGCGCAGCCTGGGCGGCAGGGCAGACACAGCCCGGGCGGCCGGGGAAGCACAGCCCGGGCTGCCGGGGAAGCACAGCCCGGGCTGCAGGACAAGACGTACCGGCGGGGCGGCGGCGGGAGCTGCCCGCGGGGCTCCCCCCGCCTACGCGCCGTGTGCCGGGAAGGCGGGGGCTCGGGGCCGGGCCAGCCCCGCCGCCGCCGCCCGGCTCCGCCTCTCCCGCCGCAGCGCTCAGTCCTGGAGCGCCGCTCGGCTGCCAGAAGGGAGCCGCCACCTGCTCCGGTGCGGAGTCGCTCCTCGCTGCGCGCCGAGAGGGAGAGTCAGCCGCCCCGCCGCCCGCGCCCGGGAAGTTACCGCTGCTCCCGCCGCCGGGGAAAGCCACCGCTACTTCTTCCCGATCTCGACTAGGGAGAAGTCGCCGCCGCGCTCCGGTGCGAGAGGAAAGAGCCCCCGCGGGCGCGCCGCCCCGCTCCGCCGCCGCCTCCCGGTCCCGCCGCGGGCAGGCGGGATGATGGAGCCCCCCGCCGCCGCCGCCTGCGCCTCCTGCCGCCGCCGCCCGCTGCCGCCCCTGCTCTGCCTCCTGCTCGCAGCACTCTACCTGCCCCCAGGTGAGCGCCCGCCCGCGGGAAGCGGTGTCCCGGCCGCGCGTAACTTGGCGGAGGGGAGGCCGGGGCGCAGGTGGCGGTGCTCGGCCGCCGCTCCCCGGAGCGCCCCGGCACCTACCGCGGGCTCCCTGCTCGCCGGAGGTCGCTCCCGACCGGTGGTACCCGCCGCATCCCGCTGCGCTTCTGGAGGAGAGCGGTCCTCTCCTGCCCTCCGAGGGTGCGCCGGCTGATGCCTCTCTCCTGCGGGAAAGGCAGGAGCTGCCCCAGCGGTGAGGGGGGTGAGGGGGGACGGAGAGGTGCTGGTCTCATCTTTTCGCGTCGGAAGCGGCGGTGGGGTCCCTCCGGGGCGTTGTCAGCGGCCGGCGGGCAGCGCTGTCCCCGCGGGAGCGACAGCCGAGCCCCGGTGCGGTGCCGCCTTCACTCCCGGGCTGTGCGGCACGTCTGAGCAGCCAGCCGCCTGCAACTTCGGCGCTTCAGCCGCTTCTCCCCTCCGCGCCTTCGGTGCCGGCCGTGGCCACGCCGGCAGCCCGCGGCACCGGCGGCCTCCCGCCGCTTTCCGCTGCCGGCGGGAGCCCGGGGAGCGCGGCGGGGGCAGCCCCGCTTGTCGGTGCCCCCTGCTCGGGCAGCCCGCCGGGGCAGTTCTGCGTGCCTGCGGCTGCTCCGGCGGAGCGTGGGTAACTTCGCTTTCCCTCCCCGCTTCGTAAAAGCACTCCTGAGTGAGGCGCTAGGGAAGTAGGAAGGCGCAGAGAGTGCTAAATATCCTAATTGTTCTGGGAATATTTTGGCTATGAGGTGTTTGTAGGCTTTGTTTTGTAAATATTGAGCGTGAAAGTGAAGTCTGAGGGAAAAGCTGTGAAGTGAGGAGTTCTGCATTCAGCGCGGGGACCATCTCATTATTCTTGTAGAAAGAGCGTCAGCCTGTGGTAAAATTTTGTATTGCTTTAAGAAATGGCTTTGCCTCTATGTGCCTTTGTAACAACGCGGGGTTTGCAGAAGTGTTGGAGCTGGTGGTGGTTTTTCATTCCTGGCCTCTGCCTGGTTGTTACGCGCTCTCCAGTTAACCATTTACGGCCAGCATGGTCTTGGCGAAACGGAAGAGAGGAGCAGACCTTTTTCACTTGATGCGTTTGTGCTTGTGTTTCACAAGCTCCAAGCAGACAACAGTAGCTGCAACAGTAAAGTAAGGCTGCTGAGTCTGTAATTTCAAATAGAATAGTTAAAAAGCTCCAGGCAGAATCAACAGCAATATTGGAACGGTAAGCAGTGTATCAGGCTGTGCTGCTAGGCTTTTGCTTTGGCAAATACAGGGTATAATCACTGTCAGACATAATAAATACCAGTCCCGGTGGCAGAGCTTACAAAGAATACTGGTTACTGTGATGCAGAGAAAGTCTTCAGGAAAGATTGTTCATTTTAGGAAATCTTGAAGGCATGTGGATTATCAGAGGGATAAGCACCTCAGCTTCTAAGAAGCAGACTTGGCCCCTGTGGAGAGATTTAGCCCAGTAAATACAAAACAATCTCGGTGATTGTGTGACTGTCTACATTTTCCATTTGAAGAAAATGTGAAACTGTAAAATATTTTATCTTAAAGGTTGTGTTAATGGGGCTGTATTAAAAGATGGCACCTGACTACCTATGATCTTAATAGGTTGTCAGCAAAACCATTTAACCTGTTCTTTCTGCTCTTCATTCCTTCCTTGCCCCCTCAAGGAGAAACTCAGGCTAACTGTAATGAAATAACATGTGGGGAGAAACCAGCCCCACCTCAGCTTAGAAACTTTCCCTGCAGCACTGAAAGCACCTGGAAAGCCCAGTAATAGATTTAAGCCTCTAGTTCTCTGGTTATTCTGAGGAATATAAAAGATACTTAGATACAAAATTACCTGTAAAAGGGTCTTGATATTGCTGTAGTTTCACTGGTCCTTCCCCCTTGCTATCTCAGCTATTTTAGATGATAGTTAGTTTAGATGATAGTTGCTATCATCTAAACAAATTGTGGATGTATTACTCTATTATGGTGCTCGGCTTTTGGGAATTCCATTTGAGCTTTGGATGTGGAAAGCAATAGGTGAGCTATTAAAAGCATATTAAAAGTTTGTGTGCCTCAATTGTAAATATCTCTGGCAATATTCTAGATGAACTGGAGATCCTTATGAGAAAACTTGATTTTGTTTCTTCATAGAATAAGCTGTCTAGGAAGATGCCCATCTTAAAAAGAGAGAGAGGGTCCAAGTACACGTTTGACACTAGGAGACTGACTCTAGGTCAGACTAAGCAGGAACACCAATTTTAATCTCATATATCTCTAGAGAAAATGACAGTATGTGAAAAGTCAGCTCCTAATCAGGACCTAATCATGATCTTTCCCCCTCCCCCTGCTTTCTGGTGGATTATGGCAAAGAAGCTCTTAGTCTGTCCTTTTGTTACTGGACTTGTTACATATTGCTGATATTGCCTGAGCCTAGTGAGACTGAAACATGTAATCTTACTCAGGATACTCATTGTCTTCTCACTCCTGACAGCGTTTTCCCCCTGGTATATCTGCTGTGACTTTGAGCTAGGGAAACTTTATTTCCATATTACCATCTGGAATTCACATGGGTTTTCTGAAATTGAAGTCAGGAAACATCTGCACCATGTGTATATGTTTCAGTGTGCCATGTATTTGTGGTCCAATATCCAGGTAACAAACCAGACTCATTTCTAAGTGACTTTTAATTGTTAGATTGATTGCTTTGGGAAGCATTTATTTAGGGTTTTTCTTTTTTGGTCTGAAAGTCTTCCAATATAAACTGTTTTTCTTGTGCTCTCCCCTCTACTGTTGGGTTTGTAGCACTGAGAAGGCAGAGGACAACAACTGCAATCAACCAGGTCTGTAAATCCTTGAAATTTCAGCCAGGTGATTTTTATTGAAGAAAATATATTTTGTTATGCTCATTGAATAAATATCTCTGTCACAAATCACATTTGATTTCAAGATTTCATTTTATTTTCACCTTCCAAGCTGTGTAAGAGTAATCCCCTTTCTTGCAGTACCATCCATTCTGCTTCCTGAAGGTAACCTGGGTTTTTAAAATTATTTACCCTGTGTTTATATATTATCTTCTTTGTAGTAGAATTCATTTGTTGATTTATGTCCAGCAGAAATTTTTGGGGAACAGAATCTCTAAATATTTATGCAAGGTGATACATAAATGGGAAAATGAAATAGGGTGTAATGCAAATTACATCTGTGTGATCAGGCTAAAACTGTTCTCTGTTTTCTTGCAAGTATATTACTCATGCAGTGGGGTTTATAGTCTTAAGAAGTAGGAGTGCTCATTGCAGATTTCCATGGTGTCATACCTGATTCCATATGAGATCCTTCTAAGCCATATGAAAACAAGCATTTCTGTAGCAGCAATAGCTTTAATATATTGGCTGCTCATACCATATCACATCATCGTGGACTTTTTTAGGTTCTTACCAGAGGACTTTCTGGAGAGTACTTTTTGCTCAAAGTGGTTTTGGACTTCTTGGGTGAAATAAGAGCAGGTTGCTAGTAGGAAACTGACTACACACCAGCCCCACCTCTCTGGATGCACTTTTGAGCTTAGTAACACTGGAGAGACTGAATGTGCTTATTTTCTAGGAGCTGTAATTTGTAACTGTATCTCCTAACACTAGATTATCAATATTCAGTCTTCTCCATGACCATAACATGATGATCACAGATAAGCTGGCTTCAGGTCTGATCTCCAGTGGTTGTTCCTCTGCTGTTTCACGCATGGGAGTTTTGTGGCTTTTCTAATACTACCATGCTGATTGTTGAAGCTGTTCTTCCACGTCTCTAGTAGTATTGTCTTGGTTGATTCTGCCATCTCTGATTGGAGGCTAGACTTTATATATAGATTTTTACTGTACCTAAAACCCCATAGTCTTTGGGCTCTCTCTTCAGTGTTACTCAAGGTTCTTGTGGGTTGACTGGTGTGCAGCTTTTATCCCTGGTAATACAATAATTTTTATTATTAAAAAAAAATTGTGTAAACTGCAAGGCCATATTTATAAGAGAATTGAGGACCTGTTGCAGTATTCTGATTTCTTTCAAGTTCCTCTGTCTTCAAGAGAAATAGTTACGCTTCCATGCACTGAAGCTCAAATGAGAGACTCCTGAGGAACTCTAAATGCTGTAGGGTGATAATTAGAAACGACTCAAGCAGAACGTGACTTTTCCAGGAAAACCTGAATATTAACAACTCCCCTTGATATGAAATGGTTGAGTGTTGCCTTCCCAGAAGACAAGGCTTTGACCTACATGTTCTTTATTTCAGTGTATTTTCTTTAATGGGAACAGGATGAATATTAAAGGAGGCTGTACATTTCTGCCTTTAGTACACCAGAAAATTAATCTCATCATTTAGAGAGGAGATTGCAACACACCCTGTATTCTGACAGTCCACTACTGGCAGTGATCAGATCAAGTTTCTTCAGGTTTTTTTTTTCCTCTGGTTTTGATTCCTTTTTATTCTTCCCCAGTGTGTTTTATTGAGGATTACTTGAATCACATCATTCCTACACCAGTGGATGTTAATCTACTGCTTCAAAGTGTTGGCTCTTTTGAGGAATTTCTGCCTAGCTTAAGATCAAATTGCATTTGTTATCATGCATATAGGTCTCCAGAAAGGAAAATATTTATTTGCCTATTAAAGCACTGCTTCTTCTACTGTACTAGTATTTTTATTGTTGATAAGAAATATGCATCTTTTGGGAGGTAAAAAATGAGAGAAAATGATAAAATAGTGTAGAGAGCAAAACAGAGCACCTGCAGCTTCAGGGTATGATTTTTAGAGGTTATCAGGGGTTAGAACAGTTCTGTAACATTTAGGTAGGAAGTATTTGAAGTTCTTTCAACAGCAATGGAAATACTAAGCTGTTCCCTTGATAAGAAGTAAAAAGTGCAGTTGTTGATTTAATGAGTGTTTCGGCAGCCTCTATATCTGTATATTTTGTTTAGGCTGTATTTGTACAGTTAACCCTTGTTGTGAAGAAAACCTTCAAAAGCTTGAGCTGCATTCATGTGCTGTGCATCATCTGTAGTATGTCCTGGAATCGTTAATCATGGGTGTTGGTCACAGCAGTTTTGGACCTGAGGGAAAACCCTCAAACAGCAGCCAAGGATAACACAAGTCCCTGGGGCTGGAGCCCTGGCAGGCAGGGACATTTTGGCGTGTGTCATGGGCTCTGTGTAGTGGCTGTCCCCTTCCCTTAGCCGTCTCTTGCTTACAGTGCGCATGATGGGTCCCAGCTGCCCATGCTGGGAGGTTTTGAGTTTTCATTAGAACATTGATTCTGACCATAGTTGGCATCTTTTAAGCTTTGAAGAGATATTGACAGCTAATTCAATAGAGGGAGCTCCACTACCTTACTGTTAGAAGCAGCATGTCTCAGCTTTTCCCAGACCTCTGCCTTCAGCCAGAAAGTTTTATTAAAAGTCTGTTTCTTCAGTGTTTTGTAGTGCTAAGCTTTGTTCCTGCAAGCATCTTGCTTTCATCACAGGCTTCCTGTTGCATGAAGGGGAAGGAAAGACTAATCCAAATCACATACTAGGCAAACCCAAAAAGATGACTCAATTAGGGATAGTTCTCCTTTGCTGCAAGGCTTTGGAGGTTCCAGATGGATACACTGCAGAATCATGTTTTTAAGTGATGCTTTCTTGTCTGGGGAGGCAGGTGGTGAGATTCATGGAGAATCCCAAAAAGAATTAGAATAAATAGAAGACATTTTTCCTGAGATTGCATGGGCCAAGAGTGATGTGGCATGAAATAGGACAGAAACAGGATAAGGAAATGATTGAACCAAACTTACGGCTGGGGTGAGAGAAAGCTGGAATACTTCCAGTGAAATATTAGGTAGGACATTTGTTTAAAAAAAGTCTGTTTTTTCAGTAAGTTCTCATAGGATTTTTTTGGGGTTTGTGTTTTGGTTTTTTTTTTTTTTTTAAGGAAAAGTGGAATATGTATGCCATTTTGTAAACGTGGTCATTGTGGGGAAAAAAAACCAGCTTAGGTGTATGCTTTTAACCCATTCCATGTCTATAACACAGAAAAGCATACATACAGAAATGGACTCAGCATTATTCTTTAGTGAGATGAATCCTGGACAAATGCCTTTTATCATTTCCCTTGCTGCGGAAGTTGCATTTTTTAAATCCATTTTTCTTCAATTTAACTAAAGAAAATAACCATAGCTATTGGAGAACAAAATAGATGTAGCTTGTGTGATATGGCCTTTTATATGCAATTGACTTATTTCACGGTTTTGATGGTTTTGTTTTTTAATGTGATTTTCTTGGTGTGTTTTGGGTTTGTTTGATTTTTTATTTTGTTTTGTTTTGTTTGCTTGTTATTGTTAGAAAATGCAGCAATTTATTTTTTGAGAACTCACTGTTGAGCTGAGTTTTTCATGCTGACCAGGAAGAATTCCTAAGGCTCCTATTTTAGAGGGTTGGCACAGTTTGTCTCTGGGGTGAAATGGTAAATGTCCATTTAAGAGTCTATAACTGGATACCTGACAGAGAATACATGTGTTGAAATGGACTTAAAAATGGGCAACTGAAGGCAACTATGAGATCTCAAAATTATTTGAGATGCTATTTCTTTTTGAATTATTTTTCTGTTGATGAGATAGCTAGAGTATTAATCTATGCATTTTTCCCTTTTGGCACGGAATTTTATTTTGTGAAATGTACAAAGCAGCATGTGTTTAGCAAAGTGAATTCTGTGGCTCATCCAGATAAAACCACGGTTTGTTGGTTTATTCTAGTTGTTCTGGAGAGTAGAGATGAACTCAGTGTCCTTTACCTACAAAACGACACATGTAACAGGGAAAGGACAAATGGAATATTCAGGCAGGATTTGGGAAACTGCAATGTAGCCATGTAACTGCAGAAGAGAGAAGAATGCTGAATCAATTTTTTCATTCTTGATACAGCACATCAAATGCTTGAATATGAAGAGGATCATAGGGCATGTATTATTTTAAAATCCATACAGTGACACCCTAGTATGGGATTTGCTTTCTAAAACTGGGGACTGTGAAAATTCCTGACACTTGACGGCAAAGTAGTGCCTTGACAACTGGTGATATAAATCCAGAAAACATTTGTAACTTACACTCAACAGCTTTAAAGGTTAGTGAGGGGATAATTTTTCCAAATTTAATTAATGACTGAGATTTTTGTCAAGTATTTTTAATATTACTCTTCAGTTTTCAAACTGCTGCACAGCTTGCTACTAATCTTGAACCCAGCCTACACACAGAAGCAATAAGAAAATCAGTGTTGTGAATGTCCCAGCAGCTTCCAGTTTGAGACAATTATGTTTCTTACTGTTGTGTTTCTGCACAGACAAGAACTTAGCAATGCAGAGCTTTACGGTTAGTAAAGCAATTCTAATAATTACGGTTAATAATGGAGTCCTATGGTTTGAAACAGTCACCAATTTATGAGTAAATAATTACAGTTACTCTGCATTGCATAAATTTACATTTTTGCACTTTTCTCCCCGATATTTTTTGGTTTTTTTTAAATATTTAGAACTTTCAGAAAATGGTTTGCTCCAGAAGTTTAGCTCTTGACATGGTTTATGTAACTGGACTTTTGGAGGGACGACTGTTCCATAGTTCAGTTTGGCCTGGTGCATCTCACTGCTGTTGAATGATGCAACATGTTCTGTTTTAGCTTTGAAGTTTAAGTCCTTTATCCTCAAGATTTAACCCCAGTTAATGTGAGGTGCCCCACAGCAGCAAATTCCTAAGTGTCTACCTAAATCTTGTGCTTTCTGAAAGTTCACCTGCAGACTTGGTAAGGGTCAGGTTCTGGTATTTCATCCAGACTCCCTTGTGTCTGTGGGTCATTTCTTGTCACTGCTTGTCCCTTCAAGTACCCTGGGGTGTTAAATCCAAAACTTCTCCACAGCTTCTGGGGGCAGGAGGGGGGAAGTCTAAAACTTTTGAGATAGTGGGAAATAAGTGGTATGTTGCAAAAGTGACTACTGTGGATGTAGAGGCAGATTATTAATTTCTTTATAGATTCACAAAATATTTTGGCATCTTCTATGCATCCTAACATAATATATTGCCTGCTCTGTAAGGAAGTTCTTTCCTTATCTCAAAAGAGCTTTAAGCCCTTGGTATCTGCAGCCAGAAGGAAGGCAAATTTTCTGGCCTGTGTGTAAAACTGTTGGTGTACCAGAGGGGTAGAAGAGATGCCTTGTGTCTGCCTGAGAGCCGAAGGGATAGGAGCAGGGAAATGAGAATTGCGGTGTTTTTGGAGATGTTATGGGAGTGGGAATGTTGCTGGGTGTTGGGGCATGCTGGCAGTGTTAGGCTCGGCAGAGCCTGCTGGCTGTCATCATCCTGCAAAGGGGGCCTTGGAGTGCTGCTGCAGCCACCAGGGCAGCACAACTCAGCGTGGGGAGCTTGGGACTTCCTCTTGGATGGCATGCAGCTCAGGAGCCAGCAGACAGGAACTCCCTGGAGTGCTGGTCACCTGTAGGTCCATGGTGGCTGTTTCATTTCTGCTTTGTAGGAGGGGAAAGATCTCTGTTCCCCTAAGCATGAGTAATTCCTATCTTTTGCTTGGGACGTGCTTACTCTCTGACCTACTGCAGAGTTGTGTCTGCCTGCTTTAGAAACACTTTTCTTCTGCTCTGAATGGTGCATGAAGCCCTCCGTGGGTCACTTTTTAATCATTATGTCCATCTGCAAGTACAGCAGGGGTAAGGAAAGATGGGCTTCAGCATACCCAGTATGCTCACAATCTTTGGCTCTCTTTCCATTGCATCAGTGGCACAGGGCATAGAGGAATGAATAACACAGTGTGTTTCTGTAGTGAATGCTGAATGGCTGAGTGTGAGCTGCCAGCAGCTTTATCCAGAAAGAAGTGGGGTGTTGGGAGGAGCGATATTTGCACCCGGAGGAGGAGACGCAGGTGAATTATTTCTAGCTGGAAAGCTCAGTCCAGTTTTTTAGATGTAGGAGTAGTTTTGAAGACTGAGGTTGATGGCTCAGTGAAAGATCTTGTTGTTTTTCCTGGACAGAAGTAATGCATTCAAACTGTTTCTCAAAATGATTTATTCTTAGTTTTACTTATGATTCCTCCTGAAGGCCTCATATGAGCTTCACACTGCAAGTTTTGTGTATGTTTAAGAACTTGGCAGTCTTGGTAGGGTGGGGTACCTTGTTTTAGGTGTGGATTCTAATTCACAGAACATAGCTTGCTGTTACTTGTGTTGCAACTGATTTCTAGTCTTCCTGTGAGACCACCTCATCTGTAAACAGCAACAATTGTTCTGGAAGTCTTTTCATCTAAGTGTGAGAGAGCAGAGTGCTGAGCATGTGGGGATCTTGATTCCTTTTGAGGAGGCTCTCTCCATGCAATAGAGTAAATACTTGTTACTTTTTTGGACGTACTGTACAGTACAGGTTTGATTTTTTTCATACCAAAGAAGGAGGTTGGCTCACAGAATGCAAGTTCTGTGACAGTGTGATAAACTCTACATAAAACTTGAGGGACCCTGTTAATTAAAAATAGAAACTTTAAAGGGAATATTTCAATGAAACCCTTTATTTTCTTGCTAAAACTTTTCATGATGTTTGAAAGGGGTTTTTAGTTGGCTTTTAAGTCACTTCTAGTTATGGGTTTTTCAGTTTCTTTTCCTTCTTTAGAGCTGAACTGTTACCCTGTCTTTAGGGAGGGATAGCTACTACAAAACCAGAAATTTTATTGGGGCTTGATTCCAGGTGTGAGGTTATGATCTAGATCTTGCATCTGCTAATAAAGTGCTAGGCTCTGCCATTTTCCATTATCTTCCTCAACAGCAACTTGAAAGTTAAAACCAAACAAAAAAAAAAAAAAAAAACCAAAAAAAAACAAAAAAAAACAAAAAAACCCAAAAAAACCCAAAAAGAACCCCAAAAAATAATAATAAAAAAAAAACCGAAACAAAACAAAAAAACCCCAACAAAGCCACATTCCAGAGTTTCTTTAATTCCCTGTGGCCAGGGAACACTGAGGACTGGATGTGGATTTGAGGTTGGATGGAGGTTTTTAGGTTTTTTTTTTTTTTTGGGGGGGGGGTGGTTGTTTTGTGTGGTTTTTTTCCCTTTAAATATAATTTAATGAAAGAGGAAGTTGATGAGTATCTCTGAAAAAGTGGCACTGTATGCCAGGCTTTTCAACAGTGATATTTGTAGAAGCTGTTGTGAACTGGGGCTTAAAGTGGCTTAGGAGAACCACTTTCCTCTTGGACATGTCAGCACTCTTGGGTTGTTAAGTCAGGGTGGAAGTACTACAGCATGCATTTCATCTGAAAGGATTTGAGTGATCTCTGGTACTTTAGTTGTGAAAAAATTATTTATGTTTCTTTTGGCATTTCCTTGATCTGTACTTCAAACTGAATGGATGCTCCACAGCCTTTGGCTGCTTGGTAATGCTTTAGTTGCAACTGCAAGGCTGAATAATTTTGTGTGGTCTGCTTCTGCAGTGGATGCACATCATTGGTAATTTCTATTGCCAACAAGCTGTTGGTGAGCCTGAAATGCTTAGTCTTGTGCAAATTATATTGCAGATATACCAGGTGAATTGCATGTTGAAGAGCTCCCCCAGTGTCAGGGTAGCTCTTTGCCAGGCAAGGCTTGGAAACACGGAGATGGTCTTGTGATCAGAGCTGGAACAGCGCATGTCCAGGTCAGAAACCTCAGGTAGGTCAAGCTCCTGCCACCTTTGCATCAGGGGTAGCAATTCCTGAGAGACACTGTTTCTTCCCTCTATTGCAGGAAGGGACTGGGCTGAGTGTTTTGTGACCCTGGAGGGAGCCTGACAGTGTCAGCCTGTACCACTAGCTACTACTGCAGCTCGGGAGCATACATGTCTGTGATTTAGCCTTGGACTGAACCCTTGTGTGGGCTTTAACCAGGCCTTCCAGGTGCTGTATTTTGTATATTGCCTCATGTGATCTCTTCTGCTCATGACACACAAGTGGAGGTTTAAAATGTTGTGTAGTGAATTGGAAGCTAAAGCTATTCTTTACTGCCATTTTATTTGGAGGGGAGTCTGAACCTGACTTCTCAAAATCGTAGGAAAGGGAAAAAGATGTTAAGATTACTTGAATTCTTACCCACCAATTTTTATTCTTTTGGCAGCTGAAATTTAAGAGAAAAGGTCTAGATTTCTGTTTTAAAGAAAGCAAAATAACATAATGGAGGTGGTTTTGATTTATAAATACCACTTGAACATCAAAAAATATTTGAGACTATTTCAGGCTGAGAAATAGAAAATACTTTTTGCTAGCATATTGTTTGCTTAACTTCACTGTGTCATTGACTGGTGTATGCCTCTATGTTCTGTAGGGTTTGGAGAGTGAAGGCTTTAGAGGTGAGAACATTAAAGCTGGAGTATGTAGGATTGCAGCAGCAGCACTTTGGATCTTTGACAGGGTGTATTAATGTGCATACTTAAAAGTTCACTTTTTTGCCACTGTTCTGTAAGCAAATATTTATGACTGGAGCCTTTACAGACTGAAGAGAGAAGTTTGCTGTCAGTAGTGATAATTGGGCCAAAGACACAGGTCAGCATCTCTGTGGAGTGGCAGACCCAAATTAAAGGCAAAGAACTTACTTCCATCACGTTCCACCAGGTGTATCCCTAAAGCCTGTGAAAAAAAATATGACAAAATCATGGGCCAGGGGTCTTTGCAGCAGAGGCTGGGAAGGATAGAGGGTCGTTTGGGAAGCTGGAGCAGAAGGGACAGACAGCGTGGGACAGGAGGAGCTGTAGCTGGTGTGTGTGTGGCTAGCGTGTCCTGTGGGTGAATTTCTGGAGAAGAGTCTGAGGGGAGCCCAGCTTTTGAATCTGGCCACATCCCCTGCTGCTGCAGAGACAGGGGGAGGGGGTGTTGGTGGTGGAGAGCCTGGGGTGGGAGAGCAGGCAGGTCGTGTCAGGAGGAAGGAAGCAGAGGGCCCTGGCGCAGCTGCACAGAGCCAGCGTGTGCTGCCTCTTCCTCCTGCGTGGGTGGGGAGGCAAGCCCTCTGCACAGAAAGGGCAGCTGGATATGGGCTTGCAAGTGAAACAAGTTGTGACAAGAGAGCAGAAAGCATTGTGGAAAGTGGTGGGTTTGAGGAGAGCCCCTGATCAGAGTATTTTAGGGTGAGGAGCAGGGGAGAACCTAATTTCAAGATAGGCAGTGCCTGTCCTCTCCTCTCTCTGTCTTCAGGTGCTCCCCTGGGTTTGACAGTCACACCCTTTCCTTTTACCTGCCATAATTCAGCAGAATGTGCCTCTTGGTAAAGATCATGTTACTGCCATGTCGCCCTGTTGTTCCTCTTTTGTCAGCCACACAGTTCAGTGTAATTTCCTGTCTCAAGAAGCCACCTCTGCTTCCCCACAGGGACTGAGCAAAGCTGACACATTCTTGCACTGTGGCAACCACCTGGACTGCCGCGCCCTTTCTAGACAGTCTGCCTTCTCCATCTAGAGGTCAGGACAGATAACATGAAAAGCTCTTCGTGCTGGCAGGTTTTCTGAGGGGAGGAAAACACCCTGAAATCTTTTCTTCTAGAGAAAGACTAGGTAAGAGAAAGAGAAAAGAGTAAGAGACTCTTTCTTCTAGAGAAAGAGACTAGAGTAAGAGACTTGGTATATGAGGTGCCAGGGAGAGGGTGTCATGTGCTGAGCATGATCCCTGGGTGGCCTACATGTCTGTGTCTGTCCTGTTGGGGCATCAGCTGTTCTGTGGTGTGACTCACACTTTACACTGTGGCCATTCAAGAGGGTCAAGAAGCTCTCACTCCTGGAAGGAAGCAGCCCATGTTCCCATAGTTCATTGTTACCAGTTCTGAAGAAATGTAACATTAGGTGTTTAGTAAGGATACTGCAATAAACATAGATGTAGGACCCGCTGCTGCTGAAATTGCAGCAGTCAGCCATTTTTCTGGTCTGAGCCTGTTCATGCTGTGTCGAGACTGAGGAGGGGGGAATCAGCCTGTGGTAGTTGACAGCTGCTGTAAACCTATGACAGAACCTATGCTTAGTCACAAATTCCAGAAATTAAGCTAACACAACAGTTTTGGGCCGTGACCCAGCATGTGTTTGAACACCCAGCTTTGAAATTATTAGAGTATTTAAACAGATTCCTAAGGACCTATTTTTTAGGATAGAGATATCGGGGCCCATGCAGAGGGAGTACAGGAGGATATAGTAAACCGTAAGTGATGGTGTAGAGGCTGTTAAAATGCTGGATACTGTCTGTGAATCAAAGTACCTTTCTGCTCCTTGCACAGCATGTTGAGCTATCATGACTTGCAGAGAAATAGTTTAGGTAGGGGATTGATTTAGTTCCGTCTTCCCAAGTCTGATGCAAGTTCATCTCTTTGGCTGACTATTTCAAGTCTCTGTTTTTAAATTGCACACACATGGCTTTCCCATCTATAAAATATAATATATGAAAATGGATATATATTTTTTTTGTGCCTGTCAGCAGGGAATAGGCAGCTTACTAAGCCTTCTTGAGCGTAATTTTAAATGGAGAAAATGCTTCTATATAAACTGAGATTATCTCATCACAATATTTTTATGATAGTTAATTAAAATGTGAGAAAATCCTTTAGAGCAGATTTGCAGTTTTGTGACTTTTATGAGACTTAACATGAGAGATCTATTTTTATAGTTATGCCTTCTTATTAGTTTCAGGATTAGGATATGTTTAAATGCATGGCTATCAAATCCTGTGATGATTGCTTGTTTATTTTGCAGTGTAGACTAAATCAGTTATTGTCCCATTCATGTGTTGTTTGTGTCCCACTTTTCAACGAGATATTGTAGTGCTTTATGGTTATTGCTATTTAAAATAAACTCCCAGAGTAGTTTTAATTTCAGATTGTATTTTTTTAAAATATTAAGTTTCAGTGAAGCATATTTTATTAGATTGTTGTGAATAATGATCATTTAGGTTGTTACAGCTCCTGGACATCCATTTTCATTATGCTGGAAGATTGTCAAATTGACTGAAAGAAGGATCTCTGACTAGCTGCTAGAGACTTAAATACTTAAGAAGTTGTCTATATATAAATAAAATCCTGTAAAATCTTGGCTCTCGGTGCATACAACTGTGGTAGGAAGCAAGACCTATAGAAAATTTCCTGAGATAAAGTGGGATTAATGAAGACCAGCATATGCTCTGTTCCCTTTGCGGTGGACAGGCACATCAGCAGAAGATTGATCTCTAGGCATGGTGCTTTCTACTTGTACTTGTGCTCAGTCTAATAAAGAATGGGCTTAAACAGGGTTTTTTTTTTTTTCTGTCTTTCTTTAACCACGCCTATGATAGCCTGACAACATGAATCTTTTATTTACTGGCTCATCTGTCATCTCAAATAACACCTAGAAGTTCTATGCAGAATTTCTCAGTCTAGGTATTCCATCAGAAGTGAATGTGATGAAGATTCAAAGTCTATTGCCTAGACCTATTTGTGTCAGTGACCATGGGGAGGGACTTGTGCTCTAAGCCAGCAGGTGATTATGCAAAAGAGTAAAGAACTCTGCTCTTTTCTCCCTATGGGTCATTAAACACAAGCTATAGGGGGTTTGGGATGACCTAGAGAAGAAACACATCAGATAAGTATTAGGTAGAATTCTCAGGGCTATCTGTCCAACAGACTTTGCACAAGAATATGATGCATGTTTCCCTGATGCTTCCTCACCAGCCCAGGTGCGAGCATAGATGTGCTTATGTGAGCAGACTGCACTGTCAAAAGCAAAGCAAGGGAGAGGAGGAAGGGAGAATTGTTATCCTGCCAGGAATGCACATGTTGATTAGAGCTATGTTTATATTAGCACAACCATCCTGATACTGCCAATTAATCAGAATTTGTCTACCAAACTATGCCTTGGAGATACAGAAACATGGGATTATGAGATTTTCCAGATTTCTTTGACAGATCTTCTTGGGAGACTTGTGGAACAAGATGATTGCTACTGACTCCTACTTCCAGAGAAGTAGTAACTTTAGATAACCTTGCATCTCATTTTGTCTCAGGCCATTTACTCAGTAATAACACTAAATACACTGAAGTAGTCCACATCATTTTTTAAAATAGCAATTTGAGTTCAGTCTTTATTCACAGAGGGGAAAGTAGGCAGTGAGACAAACTGTTAAATAAAATGCCAGCATTTCACATGCAGGCTTTCATACCAGTGCAATTGGATGCATACTGAAAGGGAGAATCAATTATAAAGCTGCTGCTTATCAGAAGTTAGCAAATAGTAAATGCAGTTTCATTTTTATAATCAATTACCTAGCCCTGAAACTTGTTAGCAAAGGTTAGGAGCTGTAATAATTTTCATTGAATGCCTAGACATTATCTCAATATATTTCTACATGCTGCATTTAAGGGAGATGAGGGAGAAATGTTTCTTTCCTGAAGTCTTTTAAACTGGCTTCCAAAAGATGAGGGTCAAGCCCTTCAATTTCTGAGCTCAATTTACATTCATCCCACAACAAAGATGATGGTGTGTACTTTCTCATTAGTCAAACGCACTTTTTTCCACTTGTAAGCACCGGTTGCTTTACTTTCGGCTTTGTGACTTTAAAGAATGCTTGTATCCCTGCGTGGTTAGTTCAACCACATCATTGTTCAGAATTTACAGATAAGTGGGAGTGTAACTAAGGATAACTTTTTATTCTTTTTTCATTATTTTATATTCCTCCAGTGTTCTCAACAAGGATCCAAAATTCTTTGTGTGCAGAAGTTATTTGTTGCCGGTGACAGCCTGTGCCATGCATTGTGCCATAAAATTGCCAGTCTTTCAGTCCTGCTATCTCAGTGTTTGCTGTTTATATGCAACCTTTCATGTTCTTATTATTGAGGTACCTCATTTGTTTTTGTTCAGATGTTCTGTAATCTATGTTTGATTATTGACTCTTCTATGATGGTGTTTCTGGAGGCTCATGCAGGCTTTGTTTCTGGTTTTCTGCTGGATATCCTGTCAGAGTTGCATATTTCTGCGCAGCTTACTTCACTGAAATACTAAAAAAAAAAATAAATCTTTTGGTCACTATAATCCTTGGGGGTTTTTTTCCCCCTGCAGCTATCAGAAATGCTTGGATCAAGTTGCTTCCCTAGCCAGATGATGCCCAGTAGGATATTTGATTTATTTGTATTTCTTGGTTATTTTGCTCAAGATAAAATATTGGTGAAACTGGGTGTCTTGCACCTTTTCTTTGTTTATTTCTCCATAAGCACAGTGAAGTCTACTGAAACTGCTAATGTTACCAGTTGAGCTTTTGCTCATTTTTAATTAAAGAAAAAACATTCTTCCTCTGTTTTAATTTTATAGTTATTTAAAACAACCATTTGTTATTTCTTGTTCAAGGCTAGCTTTTGTAGACCAGTTAGTTTCTGAATCATACTGTATCATAAGCATCTTCTTTTTTCAAAGAACATTTAATTGGCATTAGTCAGGCTCTCATTAACTGCATTTTCTGTTTCAGTATTATCTTTTTGTTAATTGGCTTAGTGTCCTGACTGCACCTAGGTTTTTAAAAGTGGTAGATAGCATTTGAATCTCTGGCAATGTCCAGTCATTTTAAGTTTGTAGAATTTTCTTGTTTTCTTCTTCCCAGGACCTCACTGAGAAACTCAACTGCCAGCTGCAGATTGCAGCAGCAGTGAAAATGAAAGCATTTCTTAGGTACACTTGGTATCTTTATTTAACTCAGAAATCTTTATTTAACTGGAAGCAATGCTAAGAATAGCAACCTCCTCTAGCATGACTGGCACGATTCTCCTTCAGGCCTTGATATCTGTGTTTAGTGGGGCTATTATTCTGTTCTCCAAGATCACGCATGTCTTCTCAAGTTTCCCCAACTTTCCGCACAAATTAGTCAGGGAATCCAGATCACACAGATGGTTTAACCAGCTCTTCCATGTGCAGGGGGTTGATTGCAGGGCAGGTGTCCTGTGGCAGTGGTTTCTGGGGTGCTAAATGTGTCTGGGGCTGTGCAAGGATCCTGAAATGAGCTCTGCACTCCAGTGTGGAAGGATGTAGTTGTGGTGACGTGCTAGGAGTTGGTTTATGGAGGTGCTGCTCAGTTGTATTTTCACCAAGGCAATTTTCCTTCTAGTTTTGTTGCTACCTTGTGGAACATCAGTTCAGGAGTACCTGAGCCATACAAAAGGGGTTGGAGAACTGCAAGACTCTTTCTGAAAGTCCTGTGTGGACAGGAGAAGGACATAGGAGTGAGTTCTGCCCTGTGCAGAGATGAGAGCAGGGTGTTTAAGCTGTGGTTTGTTGCTATCACCAGCTCATCCTGACCGGGTAGGGTTGTCCCTGTAGCTGCAACTGCTGCACCTGAGGCAGTGCTGCTGCACCTGGTGAGGGTGCCTGGGGGAGCAGTAGCTGCCTGGCTTGCTTCTGGCCAGGAATGGTCAACAGAACTCCCTCCTGTCATCATCTAAAATGACAGAATGAAAGAATTTAAGTAGCCTGAGAAGGACTCTTTTACTGCATGAAAGGAGAAATTGGATGGAGATAGAAAAGCTGAGTAAGGTAAAGAAAAGCAGAGGGAATGAGGGCTGTTGCAGCATTTCTTTTGTAAATTAAAAAGAAAGAACAAAAACAAAAAAAACCCTCTTACTGACGTGAAGTAATAAAGCGCAGGAATGGTTTCTTTGCTTTCTATTTTATATTTTGCACAGCTTATAAAAATGATATAACTGTACTTCATTTATGTCTATCAATAATTGAGTCTGTAATTAAGGCTTTTATTGCCGATAAACCCTTGTGATTCTGCGTGTAGTGAATATTGTTAAAGCCTATTTTTCATTATAAATTTCTCCTGTTGATCAGTTATTAAAGTGGTATATTTTAATTTTAAAATAAATGACATAAAGCATTTAGTTGGCAAGTTTTTTGTTTGTTTTTTTTTTGTGAACACAGAGTAGAAGAGAGCAATATAACAGAGATGATGATTCAAACACGTCCATCTCCATAATTCTATCTCATTCTATCTCAATAAAATTATTTTCTTTTTCAGCCTTTAATATGGGCCTTGGGCAGAGCTGACTGAATGTGTTTTAAACTTTGTTTCTACATTCCAGTTTTTTGTTTTGATTTATTTCTCAAAAGTTGAGTGATTTCAACTGCAAGGAAAAGAAATTGTAGCAGAGGTTTTCATAAGCTGGTTTCTTCAGGTTAGCATGTACTTCTGCAGATGCCTTTTTTCCTTGTGCTTTGTGTTCTATTACTGCGCTGTAGAAACATTCTACAGAAGAAAGAAGCATAGTGGTGTGAGTGGATCATTGTATTTTCATATAACATGACTGATTTCCTTAAAATAAGGAAATAAAGATAATAATTATTTGATGTTATTGCCTGCATTTTAATATTGAAAATACAAGTTAGATAATGTTTTGAATTGAAACTTGAAGGAGGGCATACTGTGCTGTACAGCAATGGTTTCTGCACCAGCATGGGCTGTTTCTCAACATCCTGAACATTTTTCCTCCTACCAAGTGACTTGTTTCTGAAGCTGGAGCTGCTGCTTTGAAGATCTTGTCTTTAACAACATATCTGTACTTCAGGCTTTTTTTCTCTTCCCCAGTTTGAAGAAACTGGTGCCTGACTGTTTTTTTTTGTTGTTGTTGTTGTTGTTGTTTTGTTTTGTTTTTCATTTTTCTCTCCTTTCTTCTTTTCCTCCTGTCCCAGTCCCTGACAGTCTTGGCTGTTTTATTCCCGCTTCAGTACAGCTCTCATATTCCCTTGCTTCATCGGCCAAGGTAATGAAGAGGCACACCAGACTACTCTCAGGATGCAGTTTTCAGCTAATTGTGTGCTCTTGAGTTGTCCTCTTAAGAGAATTATTTCCAAGATGAACTCTGTGTCCCTTTGTAGCCGGTTTCAAAAACACCTTTGGGTGTTAGAAGCACTAAGGCTGCTGTCCAGTACCTTCTCTGGCTTTAATTCATTTACATGCTCTGAAAGTGGAGCATCCTGATTACACCTCATCACTTGGAAGGTCAC
This sequence comes from Cettia cetti, assembly GCA_013401135.1. Classification (NCBI taxonomy): domain Eukaryota; kingdom Metazoa; phylum Chordata; class Aves; order Passeriformes; family Sylviidae; genus Cettia; species Cettia cetti. The sequence goes on along the minus strand of VZUI01088396.1, from coordinate 84,934 downwards.
TTTAGCAGCTCTTCCAATTAAGTTGTCTGTATTACTAAAACAGATTTTTTCCCCTCAGATTTTTATTTGACTAACACTGAAGTCTGTCATGTCCCTTGGGCAGTTGCTGTGAAATGTCAGGAAGTGAAGAAAAACATTGATTTCAGCATGTAATATACTATTCTTTCAAATCTCCTTTGATGTCAAATTGCAGGGCTTGTTTAGTGCAGCAGTGGTGTCTTCAGTGGAAGCTAGGTGATGCGTAGCTTCTGTCGGCTGAAATCAAATCACCTATCCGGCTGAGGTTTTGCTTGCTTTGTCTTAATTTCTTTTGCTGGTCTTAGAAAGCATGTAATTTTCTTCAGCATTGAGTTTTCAAAGTGGAATAACTCATACATACAGGTTAGTTAAATTTCACTATTGCAAATAGCCAGGTTTCTTTGTTTTTACAAGTATTAAATGTGCTAAAAAACCGGGGAAGACCCTGATTATTTGTAATACTGACAAACTAATTCTGTGCTGTTACAAAGTGGCAGCTCTGCCACTGGGATCCCTGTGTCCCAGTATCTGCTGTGTGTGTATGTAACTTCTTTATTAAAAGGTTAAACTAGTGAAGTTCTGTACTGCTGTATTTTAAACACAAAATTACTTTAAATTATACATTTCTATGAGTGTTTCTCTCTCTTCTAGTCTGGCATGAAATCTCCCCTCAAGGATTTTTAGTGCTTAGAGCAGAAAGCAGAATAGCCTACGTGCTCTAATACATGCAAGAACATGTCTTGGTGGCTGTGAAAGCTTGGTGTCTTTGTGTAAGATTGATTGCTATACTTCACTTTTGAGTTCCTGTTTTAGCTTTGCCCTTCAGAAGTTTTACTAGGATAGCTTGTAACTGCCAATATTGTACCTTAAGTGGGTGTGTTAGATAGTCTTAGTTGCCATGTTCTTTATTGATGTTTGCAAGTTGCTCTAAATATTATTGGGGAAAAAATATAAAGCTAAGAACAAGAGACCTTTATGAATAATTGCATACTTTCAGAAGTGTTGTGCTTAGTGTAATGCACAGTTTAATTCTCCAGAAAGCACCCAAGTGAAAGACACTATGCAACAAACTAAATCTCTTTCTCCTCTCCTCTTCAAATTTCATCTATCACAGCACTGCAATTGTTTCTGCTGCTTTTTTAATGCCAAAAATGTGAGCAGATCATGGAGCTATGGGAAAATTGTGAATCATTTTACAGGAAAATTTGTGATTAAAATACAGAAATAAGGAGGAGGGTGTTGATGCAAATAAATGAAATATGGAGAGCAAAAGATACCTAAAAAGAAAGTACATCCTTGAAATAGCTATTAACATAAATAAAAACTTATATGATAAAGTATATCTAACTGTTCAATAGGAAATCTGGACTATATAAAACTCTTCCATCAGAGTACAATTTATTAAAAACTTGTATTTAGTATGGAGTTGAGTTTATTTGTATTCAGTTTGGAGTTGATGGTGATGGGCTAAGTGGAAGGCTGTGCTTATCTGTTTAATCTTTACCCAGGTCTATGGATAGATTTTTAGATGATGTAAAACTAAATTTAGGGTCATGGTGGATCATCAGATATGATCCATTTCAATTCTGTAATGAACTCTATCTTTGCTTTTCTGTTTTAGGTGTAACTTTTGACCCTGAAATTCTGCCAAACTGTAGCGTTAGGCTACAGGTCAGCTTAAACCACAAAGTCCTTTAAATTCAGTGTTTGGGTAGCACTGTACACAGGATTACTCCTGTATGAGTATGTGTGTGTGATGAGTATGTGTGTGTGATGGGAAGAGGTGGATCTATTTTGTTTTTGATTTGAGTGGCCTCTCTGAAACAAAGTGACCTGATACCTGTATGCTTCCAACACAAGATCAAAGCATCTTTTTTGGTGATCTAGTGAAACATACTGGCCTCTGAGCACATGGCACTGAACAAGATTCACAGCTTTTTATGAGTTCAAGAAGGGATTACTTAAGCTACTGCAGTAACAAGGCTTGTTACTGTCAAGGCACACAATCCTTGGCTCTGCTGTCAGTCACAAACAGATTGGATCAGTAGTGCTGATGCTGATGCACACATCTGTGAAATGTGGTTTGAGGAGGATGAGAAATATTCCCTGGAGAAGGCTGGCTTTCTCTGAACCAGTATGTTGGGTTTGCAGAGCCAGGTTTTGGTAGTGATGGAGCTGAAGGAGGTGGCCTCTGTGAGGAGATGCCAGAAACCTCCCCCGTGTCTGATATAGCCCATGGAGCACATCAGCGAAGGTGGCAGTACCTCTGGAATTATGTATTTAAGGAGGGGGAAGAATCTGCACAGTGGAGAGGAGCAAGAGAGAGGAGTGAGAAAATGTGACAGAAACAGCTCAGCAGATACGAAGGGCAGGGCAGGAGGGGCAGGAGGTGCTCCAGGCACTGGAGCTGAGGTTCCCCTGCAGCCTGTGGTGTGACAGCTGTGCCTCTGAAGCCCACAGAGGTCCATGGTGAAGCAGTGATCCACCTGCAGTCTGTGCAAAACCCCATGGCAGAGCAGAGCCCAAAGGAGGCTGAGACCCTGTGGGAAGCCCACACTGGAGCAGGTCTGCTGGCAGGGCTTGTTACCCTGCGGGGGATTGACACTGGAGCAGTCTGTTCCTGAAGGACTGCACACCATGGAAGGACACCCCCTGGAGCAGTTTGTGAAGAACCTGTTTGAGGGTCTCATGAAGAACTGTCTCCCATGGGATGGAGCAGGGGAAGAGCATGCAGAGCCCTTCCCGTAAGGAGGAGGGAGCAGCAGAAACAACTTGGGATGAATTGACCATTTCCCATCCACCTGCTCCACCGTCAGGGTAGGTGGAAAATACAGGACTAAAGTTAAGGCCAAAAAGAAAGGAAGGGTAGGGGCAAGGTGTTTTAAGTTTTGTTCTTATTTTCTCATTATCCCACTCTGATTTGACTTGCAATACATTAATTTTCCTCAAATCAAGTCCTTTTTGCCTATGGAGGCAACTGGTGAGTGATCTCTCCCTGTCCTCATCTCAGCCTTTGAGCCTTCAGTTGTATTTTCTCTCTCCAGCTGGGTTGGGGAGTATCCAGGCAAGGCCAGCCCACCACAACCAGCCACATAACCTATGGGAAGGAACTGCCTGGAGCTGTGAGCATCTGCCACAAAAACTGGGAGATGTGGGTTGCACTTCTGAGTGGTTGGAGCCCTTGAGGATGGTGTTTACATGCCAGGGTAGGTCAGTGTGTGGAATTGCTGGAGGCTGCTCTGTCCTGTACATAGAACAAGCCTCCCAATGTCTTTTGAGGATTACTCTGCAGAAGTAATCATTCAAAGAGCCTCAACTCCTAATTGGTTGAAATTTGAAAGTTTATAGAAGCTAAAGTCATGAATCCTTTTAAATCAAGTGAGAGGTGTAATGGTTCAGATGAACAATCTCTTCTATCCTTTAATCTACCTGTGGTCATGCCAGGAATACCAGTGTGAGATCATATCCCTTGGCTGGTGTCTGCAGTTACAGCTCTTTCACTGAGAGGAAAATTCTTCATAGAAAGTGATAAAAATGATCATATCTATCTCTTAAAGTAAAAAAAAAACCAAACAAAAAAACCAACCAAACAAAAAAAAACCAAACAAAAAAAACAAACAAAAAAGACCCCGGAGTTCATATTTGTCTATTTTATTTGGTTTGTTTTAATTTATCATATACATAAGAACTATGATGTTTAATCTACATATACCTCCTCAGAGTCGTTTTCTTTCCTCTGTCTAGATTAAAATGTAAATATAAGTACAGAAAAGCATCCATATTAAGAATTCAGTGACTGACTTGTTATAATTGAATTTGTGTCTCAGACTGGGCATTTGTGCTTTAGCTAGTTTAATTTGCATTTGAATGAGTAAGTAGAAACTTTGAATTGGGTGCTCAATTAGAAAATGGTATGCAGGTACAGTCTTCCTTTCTGTAGCCTCCAGACACATTTAAAAGTCTGAGTTTTAGGTTTCTTATTCAAAAAAAATTAGGTTTGAATTTAAAAAATATTGTTGGGGTTTGTTAGTTCTTTTCTGCACCAAAATCAAATCTAGAATTAAAAGACTTTAATTAGGACTTTGTTTCAGGAGTGCTGGAGATGCCCAGTACTCTTTGCACTGAAGAGTAACAGTTTTGGTATTTTACATGCTGATGGTCTTGAAAAACAGTAGTATCTGGTAAGAGATTTAAGCAGAGTTGATGCACTGACAAGCCCCAATCTGCAGAATCAAATTAGTTCAAATTTACTCCAGCTGAGCAAAAGAAATATTTCTGTATATATTTAGAACATGTAGGAGAAGGTCTGTAATTTAGAAGTTCATTTAATACCACATTTATGGGGAGGAACCTTAGAGCTTGGCAACACCAGCATTAGTGCTAAGAAATTGCAGGTGGGAGATGCAGGCAAATAAGTGCTTGCTATTAAACCAGCTTATTAACTGCTGAAAAAGCTGTGGCATGTCACTTCTGAAACATCACTTCAGAAACATTTCTGAAAGAAATGTATTGCAGGATGAAGAATGAGGACAGAATGGGGGAGGAGAAGGCAGAGAAACCAAAGATGAACCTGCACCTTCCCAGGCTGGTGGTGCATCCCTGGTGCTGTATGGAGAAGCGTGAGGGTACCAGGCACGTCTGGTGCTCCTGGAAGCCTTTTAAGGCTTCTGCCTCAAGTACTGGGATTACAGCATGTTGTTATAGGCCCAGTAACTTCAGCAAGGAAAAATGGGTATTTTGAGCAAGAAAATGGTAAAAGCACAGGAGAGCAGAGAGGATACAGAGGATAAGAGGAAATCTTTGGTAGATCTATATTAAATGTATAGGGTGCTAGGCAGCTAGAAGCTCATTATAGGGGATTTTGTTTAAAATTTCTGCCGACTGGAAAATTGAGGCAGACTCAGAGGAGTCTTGGATTTCCAGTTCAGGTGTTAACTGCTAATTTCAGGCTAAAGGGCATGGCATATTTGTGTGAAAAAAAGTGGTTTGTGCCCACACTAGAATTTCCTTTGGAAATTTATAGTGATGTTACTAAGACATGGGTGCACTTTCAAGACAGGAAGGGGCATCTTGGATCACTGAGTCAGTGCCCACATAGTTGCAGGTGATAATGTAAATTCCAGATATGAATTGACTGACTCCTTTTAAAAATTATGCTTTCTGTCATTGCTTCTTCCGTTCAGAAGGGAAGAAAACTTCAGCTTGTCAGAATGCAGTAATAATGCATGTGGCAGTATTTGAACGGTAGCTTAAACATTTCTGTCTCCAGTATGTTTAGATAATAAAGAATTCTTAGTCTTCCCTCATGTGATAGACTCTTTCTTCTTGCAAGTAAACAATCTTTTTACTTGTTCAAGTTAAATCAGCTCTTGAAAATACTTTTAAAAGCAATGAGCTGTTGAGTTGAGGCTTCACTGTGGTTGTACAGTGACATTAGTGCTTTGTCCTCAGGTATAATTTAGGGGTTTGTTTCTGTTGAGCTGTCAGACCATAGTTTCTGTGTTACTGTCTGTCATACCTGGGCTTCTCTACTTGTGCAGCACTTGTGAGATGTTCACGAGAACTTGGTTTTTTATAAGTTTTTTCCCATTTCTATTCTAATCCTAAGGGAATCCCAGCTCTTCCGATGCGGCGTTCGTTCTCCTTTGTTCTGCATCTCTCCGCTCTGCTCAGCCTGCCAGTGTTCATCCTTGTCAAAATTGCTTTGCAAATGAACACAGTGACAGGAGGAGCAGAGCTATTGACTTGGTTATGAGCTGGAATGTGTCATTGTCTTGACTAAAGCTGTGGTAATTGACACAGTGTTTTCTCCACGTCTTAACTTCAGAAGGTTAGTTCATTCATCTGATATCAGATTCTAAGTACAAATATGGTGGGGGTTTTGGAACAAAACATTATATTAGTGGAGAAAATTACTGAACTGTGAAAATGTAGTGAATAAAGCAAGATGGATGTGGATAGAAAAGTTGATGGATATTTGCTGAGGCACATGAAAGTGTCGGACTTTCATTCTAAAGACTTAGTCATATCTGTTTATATATGATTTTTCTTATAGCTGTGCAGAACTGAAACATAGTTCAGATGATGCTCTTTATATTCTATTCATCATCAGAATTTTCTTTTTTTAGTTTGCATGTGTGCATGAACATATCCATCATCTACAGTTGATTGAAAGGAGCAATCCAAACAGGGATGTCTTGGATCTTAGAATCGGTACCTGACAAGTTAGGACACAGTTCATCTCACTCTTCCTGATGTTGCAGTGTCCAAGGTGACCCACATCCCTCATTGTTTTCTGGTTGGTTGTTTGTTTTTCCCCTGTTACCTCCTGTTCATTGAGAGTAGAAGAATTCACATAGCTGGAGGTATAAATTTTGGGAAAGTTTTTTGAGGCATAGAACATAAAGGAACTTTGAAGATAAATGTGTAACCATTTTTTACAGCATTTCAAAAGTAGGACATAATTTATTGCTCTAACTGTATCATTAAAACCATTTTTAAATGTTTTAAAATATCAGTTACATTACAGGATAAAATTAATGCATAACTGTTTTATTGAATGTAAACTCAGTAGAAAAAGTAATGTAGTGGGAGACAAAAGAGGTAGATGAGAAAGAAAGCTGTGTGAGAATGGCAAAAGTACCACATGAAAAGTCAGTATGATGTGGTTTCTTATGTTCTCTTATCAATGTCAGATCTCCTGGTTTCAGGCAGAGATCACAGCGTTTTTGTGGGACAGGTAGACAGGATCTAAGTAATCTGGATAGTTTGATTCCTTGCAAACTTCTGAATTGAGTGAAGAAACCAAAACTGCTATTTCCAGTGTGTCAGTAACTGTTCTGGGAGAAGACATGTGCTTCTTTTCTCACACATCTGGCCTGCCCCACCATACACTTGAAAAATAAATTGTTGCTTTTGTTGGTGAGTAACTAGACCTCAAGGGAGCAGAGCAAGGAAGTACTGAGAGGGAGGGTGGTTGCATGACTGGCAGGAAGGAGGCTGGACTGGATGATGCCCAGTACCTGAGAGGCTGCCTATTCTCTTTTTTGTTGTTGTTGTTGGGTTTTTCTTTGTTTTTGTTTTTGGGGTTTTTTGTTTGTTTGTTTGTTTGTTTGTTTTTTGGTTTGGTGTTTTGTTGGGTTTTTTCCCCACAAATGTAAGGATACAAGTTTTGCAATAGCTGCTTATCTTTTAAAAAGGGGAAATATTTGAGACAGTGAAAGACAGAAAAAGACATTGGAAGAATATTGATTCTCAGCCAGCATCTTGTGAGTGGAATGGTTTTGCTCTGATATTCTGTAAATTCACCAGTTACTTTGTCCTGGGTATTACTGAAAGCAAGCAGTCATTTTTCAGAGTGCCAGTAAAGCAATGCCCTGCTATTTCTTACTTAGCTGCAGGAAAGGTTGCTCATTTGATGCACATGTGAACCAAAACAAAGAGATACTTCAAAACAGCCAGAGTCTACTCCCTTGTAATTAAGAAATCAGAGTGAATGGCTGTTTTTTAACATGCATCATTTCATACCGCTGTTTACACAATGTAAATGCAGTGGTAAAACGAAAATGAAGGGGGAGGGGGGAATAAATATCCTGTCCACTAATAGATTTTAATAAGGAATATGCATAATTCTTTGAAATGACACGCAGCTGGACTTAGCTTCCAAAAAATGCCATTGTAATGAGACTCATGCTAGCTTTAAGTTTGCCTGCCTGTAACTTAGGGCAAAATATTTGTTATCATATATTATTTCTACTAACTGTTAGCTGACTCTGGCTGTTTTAGTGACATAATAAATTACAGAGGAAGTTATTTCTTTTGGAGTTACAACAAAAAACCCAAAACACAAACCCTCAAGAAATAAACAACCCAAACAGCTAACCTAAGCCCAAGCACAGCTGTAACAGGGTGGCTGTAAGGTTTCCTGCTCTGGAGTTTAATGTTTGACTTTGGAGTTGACAATCAAAACACTCATTTTTTTCACAATAGCAATGCGGAAGATAAAAGAAGATAAGTAGAATGTCTTGCTTTTCTAATCATTTCTCCCCAGCAGAAGGGAATTGGTGGTGAGATGATAAAATACAAAGCAGCCAAAAATGATTGGTCCTGCTGAAATCTCATCCTCCTCATGAGGTGGTTATGAAAGGTCGTTTTCTGCAGTGGCAGACAGTGACACCCTATGCATGCAGCATTTCTCTTAAAGCAGAGGACGTGTGGTCTTGAAGTGCAAAACTGGATTATTGTAGTTTGTTTATTCCTTTTAGTGAGTTTTGCTGGCTTGGTATGGTTTTCTGTTTTTTTACGTAATAGAGACAAATCTGAAGATAAATCTGAAAAAATGTAAAAAAAAAATTAAAATTGATATATTGATTTTCCTGGGAAGTGGTAAATATCACTCTTCATGAGTGAAAATTATACATCAGAGTGGATGTTTTTGTTTTTCCCACTAACAGTTTAAGAAAAATATCAGATCATGCTATCAAGAAAAAGATTCTTAAATCTCTATATTTTACGTTCAGACATTAGGCTATAATATGAGCTATATGACTTTTCAGTTTTTGGAGCTAGCTGATAAATTCAGTTGCAATATTTTTTCTTACATTGCAGTAAATGTTCAAGGGATAATGAAAAGGCAGGATATATAGTGAAATCACATCTAGTAGTGTTAATGTGCCAAACTTCCAAAACTATGTTAAGATCCTAAAATCATAGAATTTTTTGGGTTGGAAAGGACCTTAAAGGTCCTCTAGTCCCAACCCCCCTGCCATGGACAGGACATCTTCCACTAGACCAGGTTGCTCAGAGCCCCATCCTGCCTGGCTGATCACTTCCAGGGATGGGGCATCCACAGCTTCTCCAGGCAACCTGTGCCAGGGCCTCAACACCATCACAGTAAAGAACCCAAACCTCTCCTCTTTCTGTTTGAAGCCATTCCCCCTTGTCCTATCACTACATGTTCTTGTAAAGGGTCCCTCTCAGCTCTTCTGTAGAGCCCTGTGAGGCTGCTGTAAGGACTCCTCAGAGCCTTCTTCCTCCAAGCTGAACAGGCCCAGCTCTCTCAGCCTGTCTTGGTAGGAGAGCTGCTCCAGCCCTCTGCTCACAGGGCTTAAAAAAAAAAAATCTCTGAAATGTAGCTTAAAGCACAAAGGGCTAAAACTGGACATCTTTTGCATTTAATATGATTGCAAGAGTTCTTTGAGAAGTCTTACTCGAATACTGAGATTATTAATTGTGTTGTTGTGGTTGTGTGGGAAGAGACTGTTACAAGTGTAAAGAGCTGTCTCTTACTGCCTTTTCCCTACTCCCACCTTGTGTGGGAGGAACATGGAAGGAAAGGACAGAGACAGAGTGGTCAAACTGGCAGAGACCATGTGTAACTTTATCGGGTTACAGATTAGCCTGCTAAATGGAATATATCTGCCTGGTATCTATGTGGATGAAGACTTTTGAACTTCAGCTTTCTAACCCAGAAACTCAAAAAATTAGGGTCTTGAAAATGAAAGCTAATGAACTAGAAACGAAACATAGAATGTGAGCAAATACAAAATAAGTGACTTCACAAAGCAGATAAAGATGCTCAGCTCAGAATTAGCCTGACTGCTGTTTGCAGTGGAGTGATTTTTTTGAGGAGCTGGAGAATGGGACTCTAAATCCCCCCAGTACCTGACTTGCAGGATAGGGAGGAAGATCTGGTCAGCCATTCCATGTATATTCAAACGTGTTCACTGCAGGGAAAGTGGAGCTTGCATGTGTCAACTCCTAGGAAGTATCTCAGCCCCCAAAAGAAATAATTTTCATGTCAAAGAAGCATTGTCAACAAGAAAGACTTGGGGGGTGGGTCATAGCTTTCTGTGATTTTCTGGTCTCACAACTGGGCTTGCTACTGTGATGTGAAGTTGCTGCAGTCAGCCAAAGAAGCTGAACCCAAGAGTTGAGGGAGAAATAAAAAGTGCATGCCTGTACCTGTATTCTGGTTAGTAGTCTTTGTAAGGAACCTGTAAAAAAAAATTGGTGAGCATTGTTTTGGGTTGGTTTGGGTTTTTTTGGGATTTTTTGTCATTTTTTTAGTGGTGGTGTTTTTCTTTAGTTTGTTTTGTTGTTGTTGTTTTCTTTTGTGTGTGTGTTTTAGTTTTTCTTCTTTTGTTTAGTATATTTTGTTGGGGGAGTCTTTACTACTAGAATTGGCTTCTGTGTGAAGAATTATTAAAGCATGAAGCAGTTACTGCCCGGCCGTAGCTCCTCTTTCAGACCTTCTGTTTGTGATAACACACATCCTGTTCTAGTTGCTGAATTGTGGATTATGGCTGTGGTGTGCAGCTTGCTTGCGTGAATATGGCATGAGAAAGGAGATTTCTGCTGGGATGTGAGTCCTTTGCCTTTTTTTTTTTTTTTTAATTGCTTTTCTCTGTAAAGAGAAAAGGGTGATCAATTACTCACTACACTGATGATACAATATGGTTTTCTGATCTATTGGTTCAGTGTCAGTTAATTTTTTAGGAATTACTTTATAAACGAAGAGCTTTTGGAAGTCTGGCCCACAGTTGTATCAGAAGAAATGCCTGTTAATTTCTTCTGTTCTCTTCTCAGTGGATATGCAAAACCTAATTTTTGGATGCCTCTACAAACCAAAGAAGTAATGTGAGGATATTTCTTTCTCTGCCATCTGAAAGTTGCAAAAGTTGATTCATAAAATCAGAAACCCCACTAAAGTCTTAATTACTCAACATCCATCCCTATTAGTGAACAGAGAAGGCAGGAATTGGATAAAATTATTTTCTTACTGCTGAAGATTTTTTTTCTCTTTCTATTTTTTTGCAGACTTCAAATTCAGGAAGTTTTTAGATTACTTTTTGAAGGTCCAAAGAGGTAATCTTCAGAATATAGGCTGGATATTTTTCACACAGTTGAGTAGCAGAAGAAATACGTTGTATAAAGGCAATGTCAGGATCAAGAGCATTAGACTGTTTTTTATCCAAAGTGTGAAGTTTTAATAGCCTTTTTAAAAGCTATTGTGAAGCACTATTCATATTCTACAAAGGTTAAGTTTTATAGCTTGCTAAAAATGGTGTATGCTTAGGTTATAAATGTATTTTGAATTCTTTAGTACTGTCTTAGCATGGTAAAATCAGAATGGATCTTTTCTGACCAATGACCAAAACAGTTAAATGTATTTCTTTTTCTCAATAGACAGTTTCTCCTCTTTTATTGCAAAAGGAGAATCTAATTTTATTTTTTTTTTAATAGAGGAAATGGCCACTGTTGTGTGGATATGTTGAGCATACTGTGTGCTATGAATGAAAGCACTTCATGCCTTAAAAGTTAGGCCAGTGAAAAATGGTGTGGGAGGAGAAGATGACAGGCGTCTGGAAGCCTTCTGGCAGACTTGTGGCGTGATCCCTCGGCCTCTGTATCAGACTGCACAGGAGTTGCATTGGCCAGTTCTGTCTGGTGAATGACTTTCAAATGATCAAGGGTTGAAAAAAGTCACATAACATCTAGCTAACAAGGAGATATTTGTGTATCTCTGCAGTTCCTTGAGTGTTTTCAGTTTGAGGATGTCACATTTTGGTGTGTTCTTGCAGGGGGATTCTCCTAAGCGTGAGGTTATGACCTTGGACTTAACTACACACCAGTGAAACATCAGTCTGACTAGTTACATTTGCCATTCTTTCCAGTATTTTTCTTAGCACACACAAGATAAACAAGTGAAACTGAGACTAACAATACTAAAAGAGCCTGTTGGCTTTCTTGGACAGAATGTGCTGAAAGCCGCAATAAATCTGCTGTATTTCTTTGAGGTTTTGCTTTTTCATTGGGCCTTTTTGTTTGGTTTTGGTGAGGTTTTTTGGGTTGGTTTGTTTGGGGGTTTTTTGTTTGTTTGTTTTGTTGTGGGTTTTGTTTGTTTGTTTGTTTTAAGGGGAGAGAGGTAATGGGAACAGTGGTTCTGACAACGCAGAAGAACATTTGTGACCTAACATGCTCTGTCCCTATTCTTCTTGTGTATCCAAGTAACTACAAGTTGCTCCACTTCTCTAAGGCTGTGCAACATTATGGAATTTAGAATGCAAACAGTTACAAGTGATTAAAAATAAAATCTCATCTATGTGCACAATGCTTAATTTGATTAGGGAAATTTTTCTTGGAAATGTTCCCCTCAGAATGTCATCAGTCTTCATTTCGTAGTCATCGTTGCTGCCTGCCTGGCAGCATGTACAGCTGTGTGGATGATGGTGACTGCAGAACTCATTAGTCCTTCTGAAGGGCGGGGTAGCAGTAAATAACAGGGATTCAGGGATTTTTTTTTTTTTTTTTTTTTTCCACCCCATCTCTGAACAAGAGTGTGTCTAGAATCTGGCAAATTTTGTGGCAGAGACCAAGAGATAAACACTTTCTCTTACTTAGAAGTAGCTTTTCTGGCACAAAAACCTGGCAGCTTTTGTGTCCTCTATTGGCTTTAATCAGGAGGGCTGGAGCAAAATATGCCTAGTGGGGGATGTCACTTGTAACAAAGAAATAGGGAAACCAACTCTAAAATACTGTTACTGAGCTTCCAACACAATAAAGTGCTACTCTTTTTCCCCTCTGATTTTTCTGTCCTAAGCAGTTTTTCAAATTAATTTTATGAGCTGTAAATAAATTTAGCATCTTGCCACATGTTGAGAACCCCCTGCAAAAACAGAAGCAAAACCACCATTTAAACAGGGTCTGACTTTCTGAAAAGGAACTCTGAATTTTTACTGTAGCTACAAATGGCTGTGAGTAACCATCTATTTGAACTGCTTGTGTGTTTTTAACAATAGATCTTTTCTCTTTCATAGTAACCATAGTGAAATGCCATTCAGCTTTACTTGACTTCACAAGAAGCCTGGCATAGAACTTTAAATGACTAAGCCATTTGTCTAATATAATCTTAAGATCAGAGCAAAACGAAAATTCCTAGTTTGCAGTATGTTTTGTGATGCAATACTTGCTCAGGAAATTCTTGTCACGTACTTAATGATTGAGTTCATGTAAATTAGCATGATAAAACTTTAAATATATATTCATGTTACTGGTTTGAACAGATTCTGAGCTCTTTTCTATGTAATATGTAATAGAAATGAGAATTATTGCCTAATGGGCTATTTCAAGCCCTGGGAGAGAACTCTCCTAGTTTGGAATTTTCACGTCTGTGTGTAGTCACTATAATTTTGTGTCTGATAGCTGTTGGCAAATCATGAGTATATGCAAGTGTGTGGTTTGTTGAGAAAGACAAGAAGTAAGAAGATTTGGGTTGTTTTTTTTTCCCATATGATTCAAATTAAAGTAAACCTGAGAGTTTTTACAGTTTGATCAAGCTATGAATCTGTTTTTGTGATTCCCCTGTTAAAAAGTGTACAGCAATTAATAGAACTACCAAGAGAGGCACTTAAGCAAGGTAACATTGAACTGGAAGTATTTAGCATGTAAAGGCAGTAATACATGAAGTGAGTGTGGGAACCTGCTAGACATTTTTGTATAATTCTAAAAATGTGGGGTCACATATTAAATTTTGGGTTATGTAGCTGTTTTGATGCTTAGAAGTTTTCATTCTCAGCCCAGAGAAGATTTTGCATATCCTTTTTTTTTTTAATTATGATGTAAAAAACTCATAAAAATGTCATGTACTAAAAAGTGTAGTACAGTTATTATCAAGTCTCTAAAAATTGGGGGGAAAAGTGTCTTAAGCCTGTAAATCTGCTCCATGTTAATTTATGCCAAGTCTAGAAGTTTGATAAGCCCTATTTATGGGAATACACAAAGGATAAAGTGGTCCTGCTAAGATGTTCACTGCTACACTGACAAAGCAGCAATTTAAATTGCAAAGAAATTATGCAGGTTTATTTTATGGTTTATTACAAAAAGATGAAAAAAAAATAGTTCAATGCATCTACAATTCCCAGTTTTTTCCTTGTTAACTCTTCCCATCCCAAGTCTGAACCAACCAGTGCTGGAGCTATTCCTTATTCACATAAAACTCAAAGACCCAGGTGGATCATACTTTTATGAGTAAAAATCTATAAGATTATTTTATTTTCTGCAAATGGTATTAAAGCATTAATGCAGAGACACGGAGAAGGGAGGAAGGTTTTTAATAATTTTTAGTCTCAAACACTCAATATTTGAGCTCTATTATCCAGCATTTCCTCATCTTTTTAATTCACCTCCTTTTGCCAGGGATCTGGTGTTTCCTACTATGTTCCTTCTTGTCCCACCTGATCCCCATGAGGGTTATTGCTGTAATCTGTAGTTACCCTGACTCCCTTCTGTGTCCACATCCATATTAGGCAGGGCAAAGGGCATGTGGTAGAGCATGGAGTGTACATCCACCAGCCAAAATCCTGCTAGGAGCAAAGCCTGGCTGGTGTAGCTGTGCCTGGATTGTGCCTGTGCTCTGCTGGAGCACATGTGAAGCTGCCCAAAGGTGCATGGCAATGCGGAGCCTGTTGCCCTGTCCTGCTTTGCTCACTGGGGCAGACATTGGAATACAAAGATATGAGCTTGCTGTTGTGTGTTTGCAGTGGCGACATTTGAACCCATCAATATACAGTCCTGTGAACATTAAAAAAAAAGAAGAAGAAAATACAAGACAAAGTTGAAATTTCTAAAGATGTAAGCAACACAGTTTGCTCACAAATGTATCTAGGGCACTTAGCGGGTTTGCAAAAGTTTCCTTACTCAACAGAAGTTTCTCACTCACTAATACTTGGTTCAAAAATTGAAAATTAAATAAATTCTTTTGGCAGCAGGAGAGTTTTTGTCATGAATTCAGTCCTCCACTGCAGAAGATGCCATGTTGTTTGGATTTTTCTGCACTTCTTGTTTGTTTAGAAGTTATTTTACAAATTGCAAATGCCTTCTAGCTTGTGGTCTAGCACCAGCATTAGAAGAATGGGAGGGGAACAAAAAGGCTGAAGAAGCTCAAAGACTTTTCTGTTTTCCCTGACAGTCGCCCCACTGCTTGGACAGAAGACAACTGAAATGGTGCACTTAAATACTCAAATGCTGTGGTTTTTTAGCATTGTATTAGACACTTTTGCACAAAAATAATTGTCCTGCTCATCCATATGGAGTTCAGATGGTTACTTTCTGAGGCATACATCCTACAAACCTGTAATTAGAGCACTTGAGCACTTGCACAGGTGCGATGCAGCAATGACACAGTAAGAGTAACTCTGGAGTAAATTTTGTGTTCAAAGGATATTTTGAGTGAATTTTGTAGCACGACATATAATTACATCTTTTGTTGCAGGAGGAAGGTTATGGGGTTAGGTCTAGGTTACAGTACACTGAATTCAATAATTTTACATTTCAGGTCATTTTTGGTTAATGAAAAATGAAAATCTTTGGCTCTCCAGTATCTTTTTCCCGTAATACCTCTCTTGTCTTTATGATACATAATTCATCAAAAACACCCACAGATGTGCTCTTTTGAAATTTCAGCATGGAAGTGTCAAAACTTAAATACTTTAGCATAAACAGCCTTCCACAAAATTCTTCCTTCTGATCCATGTGAATGTCATCATGAATGTTTCTCAGATGTAATGTTTGGGCTTTGCCATTGGAGGCTGTTAAGAAGGTATGGCTTTGTTGAAGAACAGTGACAACTTCATTGCTGTTTCTCGAGTGAGGATTGTGGGGAGCCTGTGTGTACTGTTAAGATTGTTGAGATTACTTCTGCAGTGTGCCTTGTGTTGATTCTTAAATACCATTGCCATCTTCTTAACACAAGCCCCTAAGCAGGGGATTATTTTGCCTACTTTTTTTTTTTTTTCCTGATTATGTGCTACAGGGATAATAAACTTTTCAGATATTAAATGCAGAGCAGCTTAACACTTAGTGCACAGCTCTTTCTAATGCATCATAAAATGAGCACCGAACATCTTTCTTGTTAAGGGCTTGTCCAGGCAGGTTTGCTAGGGAAACTTGTGTCAGGTTGGGATAAACAGATCAGTTCAAGAGCTCAGGGTCATTCTCTACCCCAGAATGTGGAGATTTGCAGTTGTCTTTATGAAATGTACCTATTCAATTGTTTCACTGGATTTTTTTTTCTGGAAGTGCAATGGCATCTATGGAACAAGCCTTTTAAATGTGCTTTGAAACCACTGAATGTCACTAGGCATTTGAAATAGAAATGAGCCCTGACACATTTTCCAAGGTTGTACTGACAGAGGAAAGAGCTCATCTCTTAGCTTGGTCTCCTGACTGCAGGTGTGCCCTTCAGCAGTGGCTCGGTGTAATTTGCTGAAGCTGTGAACCCTTACCCGAGTGTTTTGGGATGTTATGGATTTGGCATGTATGATAGGAGAACTTCTGTCAGCTACAGGGCATACTGATAAAGGCTTTCTAAAGACCTTTGGTTGTGTGAATAGTTGGAATGTTTGCCTCCAGTTACTTTTAGCTTTTGGAAATACTCTGAAAAAGTAGATGGAAAGCCATGTGAGGGAATATTGTTGCAACACAGTGTCATGGAAAAGGTGGAAGGAGGTAGAAGAGAGTTTTATTAGTCACAGAAATCACAGAAGTTAAGGAAGAGAATTAACAATGAACTGGTATAAAAAATTGCTATATGATTAAAGGAAGAAGTAAGTGTGTTTGCTTACTATGGAATGAGCTTACCTTTCTGTGTCAAAATTGAGGAAACCAGTTAACTTGCAATACAGTAGAGACTAAGTACCAGTCTCTGAGAGAAAATAAGGAAAATCCCCCATATAATCTCTGAATCTGTACTTTTAGCAAACATACAGTGAGATTTATTTTTTTTAGTGGCTGAGGTTTGATGTATTTTTGTTGTAAGAGTGATGGCCACTGAACAACTTTCACAAGCAGCTGTTGCCTGCCTGTTGGTTAATTAAATATGTTTTATTCAGTGAATGATAACAGTTACTGAAGGTCCAGTGCCTGCTTTAGCATGTTGCTTGTATGTGTAGCACATGTAGAGCAGGTGCTTTGGATTCAACTTTGATGTAAAACTTCATGAGGGGACACACACTGCCATTTCATATTTGCAAGCCCAGGGTTCTGAAGAGATCTGTGTTTGCAGGGGTCAACCAGTGGGTTTGAGAGTACCCGGTTGGGGAAATGTTGTTGAGGTTAATATTTAAAGGCTTGGTAAATACACAAATTAAGCTAAGTATTCTTAAGACATTCCTGCTGTTCTTTTCTGCTGGGTGGAAATTGTTTCTGAGGGGAAAAAAGCAAACTATTGTACATTTAAAGATTCTTACAAAAATTACTCTTCCAAAAGACAACTCTCAAATGTTATATAATTAACCACTTTTGGAAGCAAGGACAGACAGATTTTTGAATGTATAATTTACACTTATGTCACAGAATCCATAATTCAGGAGATAAGAGATGGGTTTGTTTGTTCTTGATTGATTGTAATTGCAACCAGATTTCAAAAAAACATAAAAAGGTTAAAGAGAAATTCTAATGGTAATTTTAACATCGAAAAAATAGATGGTACTAGTATGAAAATCGTGACTTTTAACAATGCAAATTGACTGAATCTTAATATTACAATATTCAGTGGTGGCATCAATCAGCTTTTGGCCTTCTCTTTTATTTCATGCTGATCAAGAAACCTGATGCTGATCATAGTAAACCCTTTCTGAGGCTATTATATTTTCATCTCCCTGAACAGCTTCAAAGAGTAGTTATCTGTGGATGGAGGAAGATGAGTGTGCCAGAGCTGTCAGATCTCATGCACACCAACTTGATGGAAATAAGGAAATTCATGATTGGCTGTGGCTCTTGCTGCAAGCAGTCAAATGCGTGTAGTTAAGAGGACACAGGATTAGCTGGCACAATGTGCTCGAGCCTCTTATCTTACACCAGTCTTGTGGTTGAAAGTCCTTTGAAACTGGTGTAATATAGATGGGAAATGAGGCTATTTAGATACAGAGGGAAAGTTTGAACTCTTTCCCTCATAGCTGAGAAGTAATTTAATAGCAGATTTGATTTTGGTGGTATTGGATAGGTGTAAGGCGCTTATAACGAAAGTGTAGTACAGGACAAGAATTAACTATTGCACTTGGACTGCTGTCCTGGCTATATTAAGAACAGGCTCACAAAGGGCTCTGCCCATTAAAGTGGCTAGTAAAACTTTGTGTGGCACAGTGAAAGTTCTGGGGGAAGTACCAGGTAGTGACTTGCTCAGTAATTGTTGCCTTCTGGGAGGGCACAGCTTTTTTCTTTAATTTTTATTCTTTTTTTTCTTCTTCAGAGGAGGAGAGAGGTGGATGGTAAACACAAAAGAGGCAGAGTCTGTTCATTGACTTCTTGGTATGAATCAGACAGAATTGGCATATCTGAGAGGAAAACGGGTGACATTTCTGCAGAAGGCAAAGTTGTTTTCCTTTACTTGGGGGGGAAAGAATAATTTCAGAGTTTCCTTCTTTCAGAACCCTTCCTGCAGCTTTTCCTTCAAAAGACCTCCTAACTGTGAATAAACTTGTGCTTGCAAGGAAATGTTTTATTTTGTGTTATATATGGATAACACAGGACCTGTGGAGTGAGGACACATTTTTGTATTCATCTCTTGATATGGAGAAATGAGTTACATGATAGATTTAGAGGAGGCCATGAAAATGGCCTTACGAGATGAAGAAGTATTGCAGTCTGGGATTGGAAATTCATACATAGGAGCAAAGATCTCTGAAATGAGAAATTTGCCATTAGATCTGAGAAATGCGAATAAGAGAAAAAGCTGTTGATCATCTCTAGGTGTAAATCTTGTCCTCAAATAGGGCTGTAGTATTTAAAGTAGGTTGCTTCCTTTTTCTTAATGATGGTTAGCAGCTGTTTGCAGTGTTGAATTTCAGCCCCTGGAGACATGCATAGCAACCAGTAGCACTCAGAAATACATGATAAACGATTGTGGTATGCCTGCTCGTTCAGCATGTATGCCTATATGATGACCATGCATGAAGTAGGATTTATAATCATATGTTTCACTTCCAGGGAAAACAGCCCTAATAGCCATCTGGGAAATACAGTAAGTGGTCCTGATCACTCTCCCCAGTGTTTATTCAGGTTAGACACAGCTGTATGGCAGGCAACCAGTTAAAAGTAGAACTATAAATAATTGTGTTAATCAGTGTGTAATATATCTTTGTATTTGTTTATTGCCTTGGGTACTTGATTAGGCAGCTCTAACATACAATTAATCAGTAACCTTCAGTGTTAACTTCTCAGCACTCTTTAATTAATCAGTTGTGTTGCAGAGGCTCTGCTGGCTTGGAAAGCCAGGAACTGTGCCATGTAAACACTTTTGTTAATGTCAAGTGAAGGTTGAGATATGCTTTTTTTTTATTAGCTTAATTGAACTAATCCGCTTTTCAGGGTCTAGGTACAAGTTCTATAGGCAATTGTAAAGACTGGACAAGAAACGTGAAAACAATGTGTCATTTAAATGCTGCGGAGTTTTTGTGCTTTAACCATTATCATAAGTCTTTTCAAGTATACTGATACTGACATGTTTAAGTACCAATACTATGTTATAATTGTTGTGTATTTCATTAAGAAGGACAATGGGAGGACTGTTTTTTGCCTTTTCTAAACACAGAAAAGCCACCTGCAGATCAAGTAAGCATAGAGAGGTTTCATCTTGGCACTGCAGATAATAACATAAACACTGATGCGTTTTACTGGTGCATTTTGGATATTGGATCAATAGACTCACAATGGTCTGGGTTGGAAGGGGCCTGTAAAATCATGTCATTCCAACCCCTTGCTGTGGGCAGGGACACCTTCCAGGAGACACACTGCTCGAAGAATCATCTCTTGAACACTTCCAGGGATGGAAGGAGATTTTAAAGTTCTTCTGCAGGTGTTCAGGAGAGTATGAGGAGGCAGGTTCCAGTTCTGGGATTTTACAAAGTATCTTTTTGTCAAAATTAAGCCTTGGCTCACCTACAGTGATATTCAGACCCTCAAAATAACATGAACGTAGCAAACACTGATTTTAACAGTTTCAAGTCTTGGTTATGTGTAACAGTTATGTGGACTTGGAAGGAAAATTATATATTTCAGTCTTAATACTTTGAATTTAGTTACATTTATGAAGATTGTACCAATGATGTACCAGTGGAAGTGCTTTTTATACATGTTTGTGTTTCTGTGAGAGCACCAAAAGAAAGAGCAGGATGAAGACTGTAAGAACAGCCTGTCTTGCTATCAGCAGTTTGTGTAGTTTGAGACACAACTACTCCCAGGACACCATTCCCAGTAGTAACATTGAAGAACATATGGTTTATGTTGAGCCCAGAAGGCTTGTCCTCTGCTAAGACCTCAACGTAGATGAATACTCGGAACACAGTGTCTTCTGCTGGCAACAGGACGATGACAACAAGGCGGCAGAATATCATCTATATGATTTTTTTCTTCCTGTGATCTCATGAGGGAAAAACAAACATATTTCAAACAAACAAGGAGAAATGGCCAGCAAACAGCAACCTGTCCCAAGATTTATGAAGGCTGAAGTAAGCATCACTTTGAAGCAAAGGACAGTGCCTTAACAAGTGTTACCTCAGCAGTTTACGTAAGAATGATAATACAGGATGTTGCATTGAAATCACAATGTTGCACACAAAGTGTGTGGGCCAGACCACTTGGACACACAGGCTTGTGTGGGATTGCAAGAGTGTGGGTCAATGAAATCTTTGAGAAAATGGATCAAATTGAATTAACTAGGAGATATCCTAAATAAATATCACATCCTCTGTCCATAGAGCTCTCTTACAAAAATTTTCTGATTATATTTGTCAAGGGCAGTCTTTCCCAGAAAGTACTCAGGACTTGCTACAGTTCATCTTGGCCTTGATGGTTAGAATATACTGGTTAACATCTATTGCCAAGTCAACGTTTTCATCTGCAGGCAGAAGAAATTCTCTTTTCAAACAGCATTGTATTGCCTGTCTCATACCTCCCTTCTGCCTTCCCAATCTCCTGAAACCTCGAGGTCATATCCGTGATAACCCTGACCCACATCCCAGGAGAATCAGCCAGATGAATTAATTTCTCTGAAGGGGAAGAAATTAAATTAAATAAGAGCTGCCTTACAGTCCTTATCTCTGTTAAATGAGAAAATTGTAAGTACTGAAGAACCTTGAGGCTAGTGGCTGTGTATCAGCTCCAAGATACTTTCAGGCCAGAGTAATTAGGGCTCAGCTGATGGATGGACACGTACACAGCTCACCATGTTTACATAAGCTCTGTTTTGATAGGACACCAGCCCCTATATATGACAGTGTTTATTGTAGATGAGCAAAACCTATTGTGGCTTTCATCTAGCAGGATGATAGATGGGGATTCTTCACAGAAGGAGAATGAGAAATAACTGCCAGTACTGACAAAAATGCCAGACTGTGAACTGAAACAGTGAATAGGTGGTATTGCAAAATCAATGCAACTCCTGTACAGGATAATATAGAGGGGTCATCTGTCTTCTCCTAGCAGACAGTCATCTACATCAGATACAGCTGAATATGTTAAATGGAAGCTTCATCCAAAAAAAGTATCAAGGATGACACTGCTAAAAAAGACTGATGTTACTTCTGCCTGACAGTTAAGTTGGGCTGCTTGGTCTCTGTCACACAAAAAACTGCTGTCTAGACATGGGGGTGGGGAAAAGCCTTTTGCTAATAGTAAAAAGTGGTTATAGAGGACTTTCAACTGTGAAAGAAATAGTCTTCTTTAGCCTTTCTCATTCAAAAGGGCTGTTTATTAAAAAGAAGAATTGGGCAATTTTTATATTTGTTCTTTGAAGTTTAGCATGACCTACAAAACTACCATATATCCAAATTCAGACAGAGGATTCCCTCTGCCAATATTTGCGTCCACAAGTGTATATTTTTCTAATAGTGGCTGAAATGCTGCAAAGTAGACATTTTTATTCATTGCACACATCTGGTTGCTTTAGATAAACTAAGTAAAAAGAGCTAACATACTGATGAGAGTATTTTTCAGCTCAAGCTTTATTTTCCTGTGCTTTGCCATAAGCTTCAATACCGAACTATTTCTTAGCCTGGAAGTTCATATTACATTATCTTTCTAATAGTTAGAATAATCCCCAGACACTGAAAGGCTTATTACTGCCATAAGTCTGGGTACAGTGACCACTACTATCAAATGCAACTCTGTATCTGAGTTCCTGCTGTCCCAAGTTTATGACTGGACAAAGTTGGTAAATCAAATCATTTGAGTACTAAGAGACTTCAAAGTCTAGAGGCAGCTTGAATGCATTTTTTCACAAAATCCATTATTTACACTAGACTTAATATCTTAAAATTATAAAATTGATATTGAAGTGGACTTGGAATTACTTTTTTTTTGTGACTACTTACACTAATGGACCAGCTCGGGGTGGTATTTTCCTGATCTGTTGCTCATGAACAAGTAGAAAACGGTGGTGAAGCAACCATGAAGTGATGGAGCTCAAAATTGTGAGGGGGTTTCAAGTTACCTGGCAAATTCTTCATGCTGGTATTTTCCTTCTCTCCTTTGAGCATTCTGCCTGTTAGTCTGCAAAAATGTGGGTAGATCACAACTGAGCTTCATTTTGCGTGGGCAGTACTGGGGAAGTGGGAGCAGCAGCAGGCTGCAAAGGAGCGATTCAGAATTGTTGCCATGGCACACAGTGATTGTGTTAGGAAAGCCAAAGCTCACCTGGAGTTGAAAGTGAAAAGGGACGTTGAGGACAGCAAGGCAGTCTTCTGCCACTGTAAAGAATAAGCAAGGAAAATGCTGGTCTGTTGCTGAACAGAACAGATTGAGTGGCAGTGCACACAGGTAAGAAATCCTCAGGCAGACCAAGCCTGCAGAACCTTCTTTTCCCGAGTTTTCACCAGGATCTCCTAGAGGTCTCAACAGATGAACTGCAGTTGAGCTGGCAGTGTGCCCTTGAAGCAGACAGCAGATGCTGTCTGGGGCTGCATTACCAGGAGAACAGCCCCAGGTGAAGTGAAGCAGCTACTCCCTTGAACTGGTATTCCTAGATCACATGGGGAATACTTCACCTGATTTTGGGCCTGTAGATAAAAGACAGGTATGGGTAAACTGGAGCAGTTGTGGGGAGGAGCCTGCCATAAGGGGCTTTTATGATTCTAGGGCCTTGAGGAGCCTTGTATAATCTTATGGCTGACTCTGGTTTGAGCAGAGGAGCTGGACTAGAGACCTCCTGGTATACTGTTTAACTCAAATTACTCTGATTCTGTGAAATAGGTCACTCTCTGGATTATTGTCCTTCCTTTGCTTCCCTTCTTCATTTGTAGTCCTGATACTGGATATACCTGTAGATTGCTTGAAATGTATCATAAGAGAAGAAAAAGATCTTTCGATACCCTGCTTAGGGGGCTTGTCCAATAGTGAATTGTGTTTGAAAACTAGGTATTGGTAGTGTAACGTGATATGCTTGGAGTTGGTTTGAATTGTGAGGTTCTCTCCCTAATGGTAGCTTGTTAGCAGTAGTCAATCCTAGCTTAAGTCATTGATTTCCTTACTTATTTGGGAAGTGTATTGTGTTCCCCTCTGTCTTTTCTCTCCTCCCATACTTTACTTCCCCTCTGACTGTTCTCTCCTCCCATACTTTACTACAAAGGCCTTTGTCATACATTTCATGTTGACACAAACCCGCAGGAATCTAATACCATGTTCTTGGTATTATATTATTGTATCATAAGTATTAGATACCAGACACACTGGTGCCAAACTAACTAAAAAATCATTTATCAGATCACTTCAGGGGTTTTCCTGCGTTTGCTTTACCACTTTGAAGTGATGTAATAGGCTCTGCTGACTTCTTGTCATCAGGGAACACACAATACCATGTCTGGCTTTTGTAACCAAACCTCCAAGGGTCTCTGTGCTGACCTGTAATGTGACTCCTGAATTCTCAAACACAGACAAGTCCACTTTCATAAAAAGGCATTTTAGTATGAATGACACATGCAGAGCACTAAAACTTCCCATTCAGCATTCCCCCTGCCCCATTTACTAAGAACCATTTCTCAATTGTGCATTTTTCAGAGAAGGAGTAACTTAGGCCAGGTTCACTTGAATAATTTAAAGCTGACAAGGTGGAGAACTTGGGCATGTTGTGTATATTTTGGTAAGACAGTTGTGTTTTGTCAGGAGAACACTCTAAATTGTTGATCTTTGCTCAGTGTGGCCTCTATTTTATGTATGAATCTGTAGCTGTGATGTTGCTCCTAGCCAGCATTGAGTTCTTTGTATCTCACTCCAACAACATGGTATGAAAACATCAATATAAGGAAAGTCATATGTGCCTTTTGATGAATTTAGTCTGCAGGGATCTTTAAAAAGCTTTACTTTCACTGAAAAATAGATCATCTAAGTATTTTTATCGAAAAAAGCAATTATGTTGGCAGGTATTGTGTACTTTGGCCTTCTAAGGAGAAAAAAAGTGTTCTGAAGTGCCTGTTTCCTTGCTGTTTTTTTCTGTGGGTTCATAAACAGAGACTTCTGTTCTTGGACTTTATATCTCTGGGAAACAATTATCTAGAGGGCATAGTTTAACAATCTGTCTACTAGAAAGCTTTACAAATCTTATTTACAAATCTGTAGTTTTTTAGTTGTTTAATTTCCATTCCTGAAACTTTTGTTATCTTACAATCTTCCTGAGAAGCTGATGACAATTGCAATTAGAAATATAATCACTAAAGACAATAGTACTCAGTCTTCTCTAAATATGCCATTATTTTTACCTTACTGTTCAGGGTCACTTGAGGAAATTCTGTTTTTCAGTTGCTTTGCCTCACTCTTATCTGAATTCAACATCAAAATAAGATACCAAGTGTTTTGCTTCATTGCTAAACATCTGCTCAAGCTGGATCATGATGATTTTGAACAACTGGAGCAAGATTTCCTGAGAACTCTGCAGTGTAAATTGGAAAACTAATTTGGCACCATAAATGGATTTGTTGCCACCTGGGCATGTATTGTCCAGAGTCTTCCACCAGCCTTGCTTTCGGAGATCTGTAGTTTATCGTGAATATGTAAGCTGTGTTCTCAAGTTCCTGGCCTTTAATCTAGGCAGTACGTGATTAGTTAAGTTAGGTTAACTAAGTATTCTGGGATGTCATTTCTTCATTTTGAAATGAAGTTTCACACACTGTGGGCTGACTAATTAGGCCCATTTAGAAAGCAATGAATGACTTTATTTGAAACAGAGTGTGAAGTTCAAGAACCTGATAACTGCTGAAACAAATCACAGTGTTCAGGTTTATCTTCACCTTAAAAATGTCAGTCTGGGAAGTAACTTCCTCAGCACTTAGCTTTTGCTAATTACTTAGAGAGTCACCATTTGCATTCCTCTTCCAGCTGCTTTGGAAATGGGAAGAGCTGGGGGTGCCTGGGCTGCCAAGAGCTGCTGTGTCCTTTTGGTGCAGAGCCTGGCACTCACAAGGTCCTTCAGCTGCACCTCCCTTCCTGCTTGCTCGTCCCACTGATGTCGGCTCAGTGACCTCGGGTGTCTTTCAGGCTGCTGACCCTGCACATAAACACCTTGAAATGAGGGCTGATATGACCTTTCAGTGTTCCGTGTTAGGTTGTCAAGTTCATTACTCTGCTGGACATGAACTCCAGGCTCTCTAAGCTCAAATCTCTGTTAAACAGTTGATTTTTCTATTTTGTTCAGCTTTTGTGCTTGAAAAACAGAAATGGTAATACTGCTTTTTCTAGGTAGCTTATGAAGATGTAGCAAAAATGCCTGTAAACTTGTTAATTAAAAAAAAATTTGGTTATTTAAAAATAAAATCCTTATTAAGTATATATCAAATGCATAAGGGTCCTTACATTTGCAAATTTTTATATTGACTTCAGCTTTTTTACAGTACACTGATACATGTTTTGCAATTAATTTCAAATGGCAAAAGGTTGAAAAGGCAGTTTTTTCCCCTCTGTCAGCTCCTTCATTTTCTCCAGCATTGTTAAAACCAGTGTAGCACGTGTTACGTTGTCTGCTGGATTTATAAAGCAGGATGTAATTAATTAAGGTGAATCTCTCCAGAGTTAGTTTCTAGATCAGGTGAGACCTCTGGCCTTGTCCTCTGCTTTGAATGTGTGTGTGTGCTTCTGGTGGGTGGAACAGAGACATTCACAGAAAACTTAGTGGCTTTCATTTTGTTCAATGTCTGGTTTGTTGCTTGCAGAGGGCAAAGTGCAGGAGAAAGAAGGAATGTGGCCAGATGAGCTTTTAGGTTTTTTTCTTGCCTGTCCCACTCTAATCTTGGACACTTTATGACGAGGAACTATGGCCTGGGATCATCTGAAGAGAAGAGATAGCAGGTAAATCACTATGCTGTTAAGAGCTGGAAAATGAGACAGGAAACACACCAGTCCCTGCTGCAGCACTTGATGTTTCTGTGACCTAATGCTTTTCCTTTATCTCCTCCCCAGTAGAGCTGGGAGGGTGAATATTTCCTACCCGAAGCCAGCAGGATTAGTTATGCTTTTGAAGTTCACCAGCAGGAGACCTTCAGGGCTTTCTGACAGCTGCTCTTGGAGCATTGATCATTCAGGTTGTCCTGCATGAAAAGAGTAGTTCTTGTTGGTGAGCCCATAAGTATGCACTCTTAATTTGCTTTTTGGCATCTCTGAGGGAGCAACCAATACATTTAAAAGTGCCCCCAAATTATTTTTTTAAGTTGCTCCATAAAGATGACTTTTAGTCCTGAGTTCTTATTACATGAGAAGACAACTGTGTCCCAAGTCTCTGTAGAGTATTCTCTCTTCCCTCCTCTGATTTGAATTGAAGGACAGGGAGTGGCATAGGTAGCCCCTGGTGTGTTGGCTCTCATTTTATCTTCAAAAGCATATTATCTCGAATTTGAAATAAAATGTTTCATTTTAATGCCCATATAGAATTGACTTAAAACAGTTACCTATACAACAAAAATAAAATCCTATTCAAACTCTCTGTATCCCAGTCTGTCAGCCTTTGTGCTGATCTTCTGTTCTGTACTCAAGAGATTTGCCCAAAGCATAGAAGGAAAATCCAGCTCCTCGTTGTGCATCTATCCCTTCTGGGAGACACTGCTCTTATTGCTGCACCTCATCTCCTGAATTTAGAGTCTGAATATAGCAATGAAAGCAATCCAGGGTAAAGTCACACCACTAAACCTTTACAGTCTGTTGTCATCTACCTTACAAAGACAGCTTTCATACTCACTGCAGAAGGGATGTAAAACATGGGTTGTAACAAGGATTTGTTTGCTCTTGGCTTACACACAGTTCTCACAAAATGACTGCAAAGATTTAGGGAAAAATGAAATAAAACTCTGGAGGTAGTACATGTCCAGAGAACTTTAATACATATGTTGATATAATCTGCACCAACTCTCCTCATTTCCAACCCTGATTCTTGCATGGTAGTACAGATTATGCTAGAAATAATCCTACTCAATTGTAATTTCTTTTGCTATAGGAAGAAAATGCAGACATAGGTCAGGATGTGTTAAATCAATTTTCATGTCATCAATATTGTTCTCTACCATCAGAGTTAGCAACACATGGTACCACATAAGTTATTTCTTTGTGATCTCACAAAGAAAATGAATGGCAGCATTTACCCTTCCCTGTAAAGGGCCACATACTGGTTAATAAAGCCTGTATTTACTGATAACAGTGACAGCAGTCAGTCAATCTGTGCAGATATGTGAGAAAATGAAATCCCTGCACATGTCCTCCAGATCAGTAGATACCAGCTAATTTCCCTGTTCAGTGGAGTGGATGGATCTCCATCCAAATATCTAATATTGATATCCCGAGGAGGCAGAGTAGCTGGATACTTGAAACTGTGGATCCTTTCCCCCATCATTTCTCCCCAAAGTGCAAAGGGTTCAAGTAATATTGACTGTCTGGAAAACAAACATGCTCAGGTGTGTGCCTGTAAAAAAGGACTTGTTACAATCAACGATGGCGCATTTAAACTTTGAAATTAGAAGTTTATTGGCCGTGTCTCAAAGCAAGTTCCCTCAGCTCTTCATTATTGTGGGAGATAAGCTCATCCTAAGTGATTCTGACTGAAGACTGCCTTGAAGAAATGCCAGGAAATTTTAAAAATTATATGTATCAGAAAGTGAGTTTAGATCATCAAGAGAAGATCGTGATGAAATCAGAAAGAGCCAACAGCTCTGTAAAAGATAAGGCATAGCAGCTTAAAATGCTTATGGGAGAGCATGAGGAGAATCACTGCTGCCTGGGATGGCAGCTAGAAATAAATAGATAAATATCAAACTATGTTGTTAAACTAGCTACTCTCGACAAAGTATTCCAAGATAAATTTTGTCTGAAAACAAATGAGAAAAATTTTGGATTCTTCCCTTGAAACAGAAACTCTGTGTCCTTCCTGTGAATTATTGTATGTTTCTGCCTCTCTTTTTTTCCTTGTGTTGGAGAGCACTAAGTAGAAGAAAAGGCTTTTTTATTTAATCCTATCTTTCTCACAGGAACAGACTTGAAAAATCAGCTCACAGATTCTTAATTGTTGCAGTCTTAAAACTGTAAACAGCTTTTTTTTCTCATATACATTTATTTACTTATTTTAAGGGTCGAAAAAGTTCTCTAGTGAATTAGTTTGGTAGTTGCTAATTAGAAATAATTTTCAAATTCTAGTTATTATTAGTTGAGGCTATATAAATTAACTTGAAGAAGTAACCTAAACCATTTCATGCTTTTTTTAATCTTGGTGATTTATGGTAATGGTGATATCTTTTAAAAATTCTGTAGGTTTTCAATTGAGATATCTAGAGAATCTTTATATGTAGTTTGCTCAATATCAATGTCTCTATGAAATAAAGTTTTGTACATTGTTGTCAGTTACATCTTCTAAACATTTTGAATGTTTTATTACCACAGACTAGATTAAATGCCCATGCAGTGTTCTCTCTGTATGCACTGTCTGGGAAATATCTTCCACTCTTTGGGGAAAGAAATCCATCACTTTTCACTCTGTGAAAAGTAATGCTATCAACACTGATGTATTACATGATTTTGCAAATATTGTTTTTTCCTCTAGTTCTATAACTTTAAAAATATTGATAATGCTTGGAGCAAGTTAATGTCAGCGTTTCTACTAGAAAACCTTTACTTTTTGTCTGCAAAAATTGTAAAATGCTGTAACTGCTTATTCAGCATTTCATCTTGCAAACCTGTGACTACAAAATCAGCATGAGTATTTGTACCAGTGTGATAGAAATGAGGATGCTTTTTTTGCAACCATATGAACCAAATCTTAATAAATATCTGAACAGTCCTTGAGGCTCCATTATGCTGTATTATTTTGTGTGTTGGGAATTCTCAGGTATCCAAAGTCACTTACCTAAGGGAGAAGACCTGCAGCAGTGGCCAGTGTGGATTTGCTGGGTATCCCTGCTCTCTAGGGAGGACTTCTGGTACCTTTGATTCTGTAAATGTTCCTGTCCAAGGCAGAACTACAACAGTTGCAGGCTTATGTGCAGAATATTTGATTTCAACTTCTGTTGATAACTTCCTTGAAAATACTGTTGACTGTTTGGATTTTTTTATTCCCCAAATATTTTGAGTACAGTAATCACAGGAGTTTATCGGACCTCTTGGGCAGGTGTACATCTGAGTCAGCTGTCTAAACAGCATCTGTTGGGCATGATTCACTGTGAGGAAGACTTTTCTTTCTTAGTTCCCTAGAAATGCCATTTTCCTTCATCTGAGCATAAAGGTGATGCTCAAACGGCATAAAAACCCACACGGAGTGTAATTACAGTTAGGTGAAACCAATTTTACCTGAGTGTACGGCTTTATTAATTTTTCTTAAATTCAGAGAATGGCTGTAGATGGTTCTATTGGGGGTAACAAAAAATACAGTGAGATAAATGTCCTGAGTTATGACTTTAGGACTGTGTTTTAGTAACAGATGCTTGGTTAACTTTATGTCAGCATACAAAAAATCAGTCCAATTTTTGAAAAGAACACTTAGCCCTGATAATAGTTACCTTTAAAGGGAGAGAAGTGGGCGTTGCTAAGGAGCTGAAATGGAAATTTTACGGCATGAATAGACAAGCCAGGAGTGTTTGTGGTAGTGTATTCAGCTGCATTTTTTGGTAGGTTTTCTGTATGCTTCAGATAGTGGTAAAAGCAACTTTTTACTCTGCTCAAGGACTGTTCATGAATTACAATTAGTTTGTATGCTAAAAATCAAAAGAGGATTTTGACATTACTAAGACATATGGGCAACAACATTCAGAAAGCCCTACTTACTAAGCCATGTATTGGAGAGATATACAAGAGATACTGGTCTTGATACTTTTCTAAGAAAACTTAACAAAGAATTTTTTAATAGCTTATAGTACCAAAAGTCTCTTTACAGATTAGGAAGCTTAATATCCACAAAGTGTTTAGTGATTTAATAGAGTCAGAAGAAATTAGGGTTCTTAATTTTTTTCAATGTTATTTGAATTTTTTTTTCTTTGTCATGTGAAAAAATTTTGAGGGCCCATGCTAATTTTTCCAGTGTTTGGTATTGAATCACTTTCTAGTTCAGTTAAAAATTATTCAGTTTAAATTTTTTGCTCTCTAGCCTTTTGTTATTTAGTTGTTTCTGCTTCCTCACCTTTTTTACTGGTATTTTTTTTTCCTCAGTGTTATGCTTCTTTCAATGATATTTATGAGAGGAACCTTGACTAACAAGAAGAGCAAATTTCAGATCCGTGTAAAGTGACATTATTTAAATAGTAAATCAGAATTTTTTCCTCATAATTCTTTTGGTTATGTGTTTTCCTGGATTTGTTGCAGTTTATCTAACAAGAAATGTTTCTTCTTAACATTTCCCCATACAGATGTAATGGTACAAATCATGTCCTGTCTGCATATGTTCTAGAATATGATTTCTTTGATGATCAGCTTTTAAGTTCTTGACTTCATATTCTGGCTGCAGATCTTATTTCTTTTGCTTCCCAGCATCAGGTTCAGAATAGTTAATCACAGCCTCAAGAGATGAAGTGCCCTCTCAGCAGCTGCAAAATTTGTAAAATGCTGGAGACTGGTGGTCTAGGCACATCTAACAATACCGCTGTAATTCTTCCTAAGAAGTAGGTGGTGATCCTGGTTTCCCATCAAAAGTCTTTGATAAAATCCACAGAGGTGCCTACTGAAAGGGGAAATAGCACCTGTTTTAGCAATCAGGTGCAGAGTTCAGGACAGGCAGGAAGCCTTCTTTCACAACTTGAAGTCATATTTCTTTTTCTTATTTTTTTCTTAAAATACTCCTTTTAATAAAACCCGCATTCAGAGGCTCTTTCTTCCCTGTGGTCTTAATCTGATATTGAGGTTTTTTAATGGAAGCACCCTTTGAGCCTTCCAGTTTTGATTGGTTGTAATTCTTCTTTGTCCAAATACCACTCCTGTAGTTGTCTCTTCTGCGCTGTTAGTTTCAGATCTTTCCTTATTCTTCAGGAAACAAATTTTCCTCCTTCTTCTACCTGTTATTTTTCCAGTGTCCCAGGATTCAGTTGAAAACTTAATTTGCCCTTCAGTTAATCAAGACTCTGTTCTGCTTCCTTTCTCATCAATATCCAACACATTTTAGCTGATTAGGACATTGTTAAAACAGATTAACCTTAGCTGTAGATTAAGGACCTAAAATGTTTGCTGTGGTCCTCAAGGGAGAGCCTTACAAGTTTAAAAGAACAACCTGTCCTCTTCAGTTAATGGCAAGATGCTTCTTGAGCAAACTTTGGGATTGACAAAGCCTTAATTAAATTGCTTAAATTCTCAGGTGTGGATCTGATCCAGCACTCTCTGAAGCTGATTGATATCAGCAAGATTTAGTTAGACCCACGTCCAACACAAACAAGGTATTCTAGTACTGTCACACAATAATTACTAAACAGCTCACCAGCTTCCTTCTGTCTCTAGCTGGGGAGCAATATTGTGACTTGGGTTTTACACCAAATGGCAACTGGAACAGAAGGTCTCTAGGATGCTCTGGTAAAGCCTCTGGAATTGGCATTTTTATTGTTTGTTATCTCCATGTTATGACAAAACTCCAGAGGCTATCAGGTGATTTGGATATTAGAGCTAGAGGATGTTGGGTGATTTTGGAACAACTTTTTAACCGTGCATTTGCTTTCTGTCTTGAAATTATATTAAAAGTCATCATTCCTTGAAGGAAGAACTTAATGTATGAAAATCAGTTAAAATGAAAGGCCTCTATTAAAGTCAACACCCATCTGGTATTTGAGTGTTCTTACCCTGGTTACCTAATTTGAACAGAATTAGATAAAAACGTAGTATTTCACTGTAAGTAGTTAAGGATTGGCTTGACAGGGCCATGCATAACCTGATCTGGATTCTCCTTTAAACAGAAAGTTGCAGTGGATGATTTCCAAACCCCCTTCAAGCCAGACTTTGTTATGAGTCTGTGATTCTGTAGGATCTTCAGAGGCACGGTGGGTATGCGTCTAGCCAGAGCTGGTTAATCCTAAAGATCTGCCTTTAGCTAACTTTCTGCTGTGCTGATCTGTATTCCCACCTCCTCTAAAAACACCATATAAAACAAAGCTATAAGTGATGAACACCAGGAGAAGTGGGAGTTCTGCTTCTGTTCTTGGCAAGAGCAAGCTTTTTAGAGTACAGGGCTGTTTGCATTTTAGGCCTGCAAGTAATGAGTGGAAAACCAAAGGAGGACTGGGAGCGTTAATGGAGATCCTGGAGACATGACAGGGTATCCTGCTAAGCAGAGTAAAGAAATAATTTATTACTTTCTTCCTTTAAAAACCTGTTTGCTGGCCCTTTAATGTGATATGGAAAATTTCACAAGTGTTTAACAGCAAAAAAACCCAAAACATATTTAGACAGCTCACCTTTATAACACTCAGTTTTTAGAGTGCCATGAGATTATGTGGGAAGAACTGGCATTAGTGAAAAAGCACCTGGGTTGGGTCTGTGATGAGTCCCCTGTGCAGTTTTTTTCCCCCCATAATGTCCTGTCACGTGTTTCTTCCAGATGGAGACGAGTCCAAATCAGGTTAGTTTCTAGCTGGGGAAATGTGGGCTGAGTTACATCCTGAACTTTTATTTTATATACACAAAGAGGGAACACTTGATGCTCTACACTTTTTTGCAATTGGGCAGGAAAGAAGAGAAGGGGGAGGGAAGTGTGGGGATTGCAGCTATCAATAACTTTTGTTGTGGATCCTGTTATAGTTGGGGATTTGCCTAATGACACCTTATAAAAGCTGGGGAAAATGCTTTTAATTTGTAGCACATATGTCTGTTTGACATGTATCTAAGGGCCTGTGCTTTTCAACTGGCTCTGTTTGGCACGTTTTC
Source organism: Cettia cetti (assembly GCA_013401135.1). Lineage (NCBI taxonomy): Eukaryota > Metazoa > Chordata > Aves > Passeriformes > Sylviidae > Cettia > Cettia cetti. The sequence continues at coordinate 51,568 of VZUI01088396.1, read as the reverse complement.
CAAGATTAGGGGTCTAAATTCCTGAAGCATACTGAAGAAATACACAGACAAGGTTAAACTAAATTTTAAATACCTTATTACAAATCCTTGTTCAAAATTTTTCATTCAAAATATTAAATTTCTAAGGGCATAGAAGGATTTTGTTTGCTTTCCTCTTAAGACACCTTCAGAGATCTCTCCACATAATAAGAAAAAATTGGTTCTTTGAAAACTTGCAGCGCTGAATTTGCTGAGTTGGGATACATTTGGGATATTAGGTGTTTGATGTGTTTGGTTTTTTTAATCTCCAAATATATTAATTCTGATATGGTGAATAGAGCAATTTTTTTGTACTAGATTGCAGAATTTCACTTACTATAATAAGAAAATTTGGGGGGAATCTTACACTGTGGGGAGACAAAATAATGTTAAGAAGCGGTGCAGTTGGTGTGCTTAGTCTTGGGATGCCAAGCTGGTTATCTTCTCAGGGTGTTGCTAAGGGGCAATTCAGGAGATCAGATTTCTCCATTATATGTCACTTTGATCACCCAAAAAGCAATATTGACTCTCTAAGTTCATGTTAATGTCTGTGCTGTCTTGCTCATATAGAAATATATCTCTGATTGAGCTAATATTTTTGAGAAGTACCCTGATTAAAAATGTTCTTTATTAATTTTTAACTGAAGTAAAATATCTGTTGCTTATTAAGGCTTACTGTTCTGTGGTTCCTGCAACTTTTTATTTCTTCCTCCCTATTAAAAATAATAAGGTTACTGTCCAGGAGTTGCTTTAGCAGCTGTACACTTTTCTGATGTAAAACATGAGGTTTTGTGGTAAGTGGTGAGTGTTCCAACCCGTTGAGCAAACATCTCTTCCTTATGGCTGATCATCCTGCACTAGCGGATGCAGTCTCTGCTTCCTTCCTCATGCCTCATTTTTCATCAGCCCTTGGTAGCAGCATCCATGGGGATTTGCTAAACAGGAGAACTCAAGGGGAAATGTCATTTGTGTAAGCCAGACCTGGAAAAGCATGAAATAGCTGTTGCTCTAAGTGTCTGTTTTGTCTGGACTCCTCCAGAGCTGGCCTTTATGTGCTCACAGAGCTTGTGGCTGTGAGCCCAGGACTTAACAGGTTTTAAGACTCTTTGAGTCTGTGAAATGTGCTGTCCCTAGGAAGAAAGCTGTCCTTGCCTCTTAGCCCCTCTCATCTCCTGCAGGCTGACTTTCACCAGTTAGAATGAGCCAACCAAGGTTCCACAGCAATGGCATATTTACAATTGAATTCCTGGGTTAATCTTACTGGAGAATGTGATTTCAGTCTCTGACCCTTTGTTAGAGATGGGTCTGCCCCCTTCTGCAATTTCAGGCTGGGATTTGATATAGATCATCTTAAAAGAGTGATGTTCCCAGGTTTTTGTGTGCAGCTGAGGCTGCTGGTGAGCAGCAGGTGTGACCTGCTTGGCAGTGGCATTCCCAGCTCCACGGTCCAGCTTCTCACCTCCAAGGCACATCAGTGTCTACTCACCAGGTCCTACTTCCCATGGCTTCTTTGAGGGCAGGGAAGTGGGGAAAGAAGTGGAAGAAGGAATGCTTTGCCTTTTGTTTTGTCCCTCTGCCTCGCTTGTTTTGCAAGGGTTTGTGGCAGTCTGCCTCCAGAGCTGTTTAGCATTGGGTACAGTGCAGGCTGAGTCTTCAGGTTGCTTCATGCCGCAGTAATAGAAGCCCTAACAATGCCAGCATTTGAAATGCAGAGAGAAAATGTGGTATCTGAGCAGTATGGAAGATTGCAAATCCGTAATAACGGATAAAAATATGCTGACATCTTTAAAATCGAGCAGATTAGATGTGTGTTTTAATACTTTCTGCACTGACTGCTTTTGCTGTCATGTAATTTTTGAACAGAAAATATAAAAGGAAGCGAAAAGGAGTAATTCTGGTATTTGCACACAGTGATTTTAAGTATAGTGGGATAGCAAGTTCTTAGAAGGACTGCTCACTGTGCTGTAGTGGAAGTTACAAAGTCTAGATTTCTCTTCTCAATTTTCTGACAGGTAGCAGAGCCAAATTAAATTGTGTTAAGAACATGAGGTTAACACCCAAGAGACCTGGAGTTGCATTTGTAATACAATGTATTATGGGTTTAATTTTCTAAGTAGCCATGCCTCCAAGTGGCACTTAAAAGCAGCAGTTTAAAGCTGCTTCTCCCCACATTATTTTTCATGAAAAACAAGCTGAAAGCAAAATCTGTTTTGTTTTTCCGAAGCAGAAAAATGGTGGGTTTGTGTTCACAGTTGGGTGCCAAATGATAATATTTTTTTTAGTCATGCAATTAAAACCTGGAGGTTAGAATCTCAGAAGCACTTTGTGTATTGTAAGTTGAAATAAGAAGTTATATAGAATGTCTTAAAGAATCACTTGAAAAATTATTACCGTGTTTGATTAGTTTATTTTTTCCCCAGATGTATAAGAATGGTGTTTCATAAAACCCCACAAAGGAGTCACTATCAGACCAATTTCTGATTTTTCTGTGGAAATTGGTGTATCTTTATACTAACTGTGCATTACCAGGGGTTATTTTGCAATGCCCACAGAAGCTGGATTAAATAGCAGGTTTTGTGGTTACTTCAGAGGCTGCAACTCCTGCAGTACCCATCCCTAGAGTGGAAATGCAGGTCAGCCAAGGGAGCACATGTGCTGTAATCCAGTAACAAAGTGTTAGGTAAAACTGATGTGCCTCTGTGGGCCTGAGCCTCTGACATTGCTTCCTGAGCTGTTCTGCCTTAAACCTGACTCTGTTGGCCTGTTTGGGCAAAAGTCAGCAAAATCACTTGGATCTCTTTGAGTTGGTTGTGAAACAAAGAGTTCATTAGCCTGAAAGAGACTCAACAGAGGGAGTCCTGTGGGTTGCTTGGATGAGACTGAAGGCAGAAGAAACCTTTGGGCAAAATTGTGGGGCTTTTGTCAAGGTTTCTTTTGCTCCCAAAGGATGTGAACATCAGCAAGTGGTTTACTGTGTGACTGTAGGCATTGTGTTTGAAACCCAGCCTGTTTCAGGGTTCGTTTTGTTCTTCAAGGGTGTTACAGGACAGGTTCAGCCTGCTCCATGATCTGTAGATAAAGCCAACACTCATTAACCAATTGTCTACATGCATTATATACATCAGAGGAAAGCATCAGATAAGAGAACTGCTGTCTAGCTTCCACCTGTGCCCACCTGAGCACCTGGGTTAGGTATGAATATGCTTAAATCAAACAAGATAAACAACCAGCCACAGGAAGGCAGAGTTATTGCTTTGAATTGCCACCCTATTTAGGCTTTATGGTGCCTTGTGTGCTGAAACTCTAATGATATGGAAAATACAGTAATTGTTTTGTGTTAATGAAATACAAGTATTTGCCTTTATGTCAGAACAATTTGTCATCCTTTGTTATGTACCTTCAGTGTTTAACTTAGCAGAGTTTAAAACTACATATTTCAAGAAAACTTGAACTGTGTATCAGTAGTCAGGTGTTAGATCATATAACTATACTCAAAATCATTATTTTTTTTTACACAGTATAATATTATTTCATCACAAAATAATATAAAGCTAGTTTAAAGGTTTGAAAGCAATTTGCCTGATGCACAAAGTTGTTTCTTTTTTTGGTGGCAGAACAAGAATACAAGTGTCCTTGTTCTTTATTCAGAGCTTTAGCCAAAAGACCTTCCTTTCTCTAATACTCATAGGTTGGTTGTGGCTTTCTATTGATACTTTGCTTGTTGCTGTAGATATAGAACATATAATTTTCCTAGCAGTAAATTATTCAAATTAAGGTATTTGGTTTACATAAAGTCTTGCACCCTGCTTTACATGAAAACTGACTGGTGTGTTTAAGAGAATATATTTAGATTCAGCATGAAAGATAATGCTGTGTTGGTTGACTGGTTTGAGCAGGAAGGGAAGCAGGGACATAGAGATTTAAAATAGTCAGTGTTTTGTTCTGGTGGCCATAACAAAATTTTCTACTGTGATTTTAAAAATGTACATGGTTACATTAAAAATGTAGAGTGAGATCTTAGTTGCTCTAATATGAATCTAGAAGAACTTATTTATGCAGCTGCAGCTGAAATCAGAACCCAAGCCACAGCTATTGCATTTCATCTTCTCTTTGTGCACTAAAGGGAACCTGAAGGCTGAAATCTCAAGAAATTGTAATGAGTTCACTGACTGGGGGTGGGGGCAGGACATGGTGGCTCTTTTTTTTTCATTTATTTGATGTTTCAGTAATATATGAGTGTGAGATTGAAAAGAAGATCTGTCTATATTTATAGTGTGAATGGACATAGACATGAACAGGTGTGTAGGTACATACATACCCTACATTTAATCTGCTTTCTATTTCCAGAAACCTGAAATGTAAAATCTCTAATCTAATTTATTTTTCAGTTGAGTGCATAGAACAGTTTCTTAGTATTTTGAAAAGTCCCATCTTCATCTGCTAACTGGAATATTTCATATTATTTTATTTTCTCTTCAATGATGTCTTACAGGAATATATAGGTGAAAGAATAATGCAGAGATTGAATGCTTATACATGAAAGATTTAGCATCTTTGTAGGCTTCTGCATTGCTATTTATAGGGTTCTGCAGAAATGTGTAAAATTCTTAGTAAATCAGAATTTCTACTTGCCAGATTGGTTACATTGGAAGAGCTGAACTGGATCCCTTTTCATGCTTTAGGCTGGTGCTAGGGAGAGTAAAAGTCATATCCTGATCACAAATGTGTTTTTTCAACAGTAGCAAAAACAAGTTACAGAATGCACCTAAGTGCTGTCTGGTTTTCAGCTCATAAGCACTGAAATGTGACAAAATTTAAAGTTTGAAGGTTTTTGGGTTTTTTTAAAACAGGAAAGTGATCGTCTAAAGTTTCATAACCATGGAAGAAAGTCTCTGTTTAATGTAATTAAGTAAGTGAGAATCTAGGAACATATCATATATATATGTGAAATGTTTAACTTATTATTTACAATATTCCTTTAAAGCCAGAATGTGTTAGCTCCAGCTCTTATCAGATATAAACTTTAAAGTTGTCCCTCAAAAAACTGATAGCTAGAATGTCAGTTTTTCAAAAAGATTGTACATGCACGTCTTTTTAAATTGCAGGTGTAAATCTTATAATCAGAAATATTTTTTTATTTAGCTATCAGCTATCAAAGTGTTACTATTTGGCCTGAAATACCCATTGTAATGCTAATAAGCTTTAGTTGAACTTTCTTTTGGGTTTGTTTATTTTTTGGTGGGGTTTTTGGGTTTTTGTTTTGTTTGTTTGTTTTTTTGCTAGGAATAATGAGTGTTTTAACAAAATTTCACATCTATACAACTTATTTCATGTGTTTTTTTGTGGTTTTTTTGAAACCAGAAGTTGTTCATGAAAATAGTTTTATACACTGGTTGAAAAGCAACTGCTATCACAGAAGAATGTAAGCTCTGTTTAAGATGGCATGTCCTGTGTAAATAATGAAAATAAGAAATGCTGTGATCTGTGTTCAGTGGAAGACAAACCACAAGTTAAGGTGATGGACCATAATTCTGAGGAAAGAATTGTTCAGAAGACTGGAATTTTTTCTTAGTGTAAAATAGTAATGCATAAATATGTAGGCATTTTAAAAAACCCAAACGTTTACCCAGGATCAAAAAGCCATGGGTCTGAAGACGCCTGCTTAAATGTGTTCTTCACAAAAATTACAATGTGAAGTCAGGTAGAAAAGAAAATTGCCGAAGTGTTATCCTGAATATGTGGCTCCTTTGAATAGAACAGAGCCAAAAGAATGCTTGTTAAAATATGATTCACCTCTCTCCAGTGGCTGTTTCCACAAGGCAAGAATAGGATTGTTTCTTTGATAGATGAATAGAAAAAATACAGCAGTGGCAAGAAAGGAGGTGTGTCAGCACATAGCAAGTGTCCTTCTGAAAACAGCTAAGTCCAAGGTTTAACCTATCATTAGGTTTTATGCTTTGATTAATCTGCACAGTGAAATCTGGTGAAAAGTACAGAGTAAGGTGTTTTTTAGTAATTATTCCTAAGCATGTGTTTCTGTTATGATAAGTGGCTAGGCATTGCAATTCTGGCTGTGATGGAAAACAGGGAAAAGTCTGTCCTTGATTTGCATCTAACTGCAGCAGCTGGCATAGGTGTATCCAGCTAGGTGTGCCAAAACCAGCTGGGATAGCTATTATTTTACTAAATAGATACTTTCTGTCTTGGGGGGGAAGGAGTCTATTGATGACCAAAAGGTTTGATGTTTTTTCTTTAATATATAAATTTAACAAGCTTAGTGATTTTTATAAAATAAACACATAAATTCAAAAATGCATTCATTGTCTGTAAGACAGTGTAGCTTTCTTCCTGTTAGAGGAGCTTGTGGAGGCTGAGGTTTATAAGCAGTGTAGATGTGTATTCTGATACTATTTTTTGTTTGTGTGATAAATTTATGTTTGAGATAGATGATAAAGTACCTCATGAGGCATCTTCAGTGCCCTGAAATATGAACCAGTTTCATTGTCCAGCTATAATAGTGTGATTTATGGAAGCTCTCTAAGCATAGAAAGTATGGGGTTTTGTTTTAAAGAATTTTAAAGGCAACAAATATGACTTTCACTTAAAACCTGTAATTTTGAAAGATGCAGGTGTGAAGACTTGAGAGGAGAAAGTTAAGTGCTGACATTGAGAGAGCTTTTCTGTCCTCTCTCTCACTCCCCACTGCTGGAAAGGGACGCCAAGGTTGAACAATCCATACCAAATTGCATAAACTTGGTTTATAACATTGGAGGGTGAGATGACATTAACAAATACACCTTTCAAAACATGTCTGGTCCTTGGTGTAAACTGCAGTAGATAATCCTACAGGGATGGAGGGGGGAGAAGACTGTGCAAAAGATGCTTAGAGACTAATCTGCTAGCACTGTTGTTAGTTAATGCAGCTGATTCTATTTCCTGGTGCCACCACTTTCACTCGTAACTGGCATCACGTCCATGCTTTTGCAGAGTGTTTCTTTTGGCACAGTTAGGTGCTGTTATGTGAAGGGTGTAACTATTAAGGATGTTTTAAACAGCTCTGTTGCATGTATTTGTACTGGTCAACCCTCCAAGACTGTGGTAACAAGTAAATCCACCTGCAGCAGCTGTGTTCTTCTTTTAATTTCTTGGAGCTGCAGGTAGATAACTTCAATTACCAAGAGTGCACAGGTTATATAGCTTGGGCCTTGGAATATTACCTTTAAGGCAAATGAACAAAACTAAGTAACTGAAGGTCCTAATAATAAAGCAGGAGAAAATCTGCATTGCTGTTTAAGCTGTACTTTAATTTATCTGAGATGGCCAGCAGTCTGGGCTCTTTGTTAAATCTTCATCATTTGCCCACAGTAGCTTGGTTTTTGCCTATTTTTCTTCTGAATGTTTCTTCTGGATTGACTGTTCTTATCACTTGTGTGCTCTCAAGTGGTGTTTAAAAAGTCTTTTCTTTGCTGTGTCAAAGAAAAATAAAAGCAGAATCACTACATCTGCCTCAGCTAGCAGATTGACACTTTGTGCTTCAGGTTCCCATAGTTCATAAGGAAAAGTACCTTAACACTTCAGATTCAAATGTAAATCTTTTCTTACTGAAGAACATTGTCAGTAAGAGTGGAAAAATTATCCTCAGAGATTTCTGAGGTAGAATATGAGCAAATCAAACATACTTAATCTTTTTTGGAAGGGATTGTAAGTTTTGTTTAGGTCTGCTTTGGCTCACAACGGTTTGAGATGGGCTGCATCCCCATCTTTCTGTCAAACCTTTGCAGAGCTAAGGGGAGAAGGGAAAGGTGCTTAGGACATTGACATGGAAGAGGCAGCTCTGAGTCCACAGCTTTGAATGCCTACTGAGGGCAGGACTAACGAATAAAGCATCACCCTTTTTTCATTGCTTATTTTTAGCAGAGCCCCAGCACCCTGGTGGAGATTTAAGTAGTAGCTCATAAAGATTAAGAGTTAATATTTTTCATCTGTAACTTTTCCCTAACAAAAACAAACAGAATTGTATCAACAATTAAAATGAGATACTGCTCGGCTACAAGCTCCCTGAGCTTTTGTCTTGTATTTATTAGCTGATGTAACTCTGTATTTGGTTTGCTGGCTTTTATATGGAGAGGTATGTCTTGATGTGCATTGGTACAAAATGAGTGTTTTCTTACAGCTTTTCTCTCTGTCAAGGCTCTAAAGGGAAAAAAGGGAAACAACAGTGAATGAAACACCAATGCTGTATGCTGGTAATGCTGAGTTGTGCTAGAAATGATGTGTCTCTCAGTCCACTCTACTGAAACATCCCTTAATTCATTTTAATGTCTCTCTTCATTCTTATTAATGCACTTTGTTGTTCTCTAAGCTGCTGCCACATTGTATTACACGTACTACACGGGAAATCCGTTCTGCTCTTCTGTCACCTCCAGGTCTTTTCCAGCACGAGGATTGTCCCTACGTGTCCTTTTCCTTTTGTGCATACACTTACTTCAGAATTTTTTTCCCCCGTAAATTATGAAGCTTTTTCTTTTCCTAGCATAGCATTTAATTCAGGATTTCTATCTCATATTCAAAGTACGCTGAACAGTTCATAGTGGTTGTGATCTCAGCACCATTTTCCTCATATTTTTTGTATTAGCAGTTGCAAAAGTATCTTGACAGCTTTTAATTTTTTTTAAGAGAATGTTGCACAATGTCAGGTTTTACGCTTTTCATAGGTGTATCTTCTAGTGGGCTCTAATGTTCTTTCACAGAAATGGATTAAAGTCTCTGGAGTTGTTTTACCCAGTTTTAGAAGATACTTAAGCAGAAATCTTTACATTTATTAAGACCTAGATTTATTACAATCTCTAAAATAATTTACAGTGTGTTTCATGAGCTTTAAAATGTGAATGAATTTGAAAAGCTATGCTTTTTAACTGTTAAAAAAATAGTCAGCTCAAGCTTTGATGTCACAAGTCATTAATGTTGAGTGAGAATAAAGATTTTAAGCCGTTTTAACATGAAGTGTGTTCTTTTCACAATTCCCCACATTATCTTAACAAAATGAATGAACTTTCATTAAGAAAAAAGTAAAAAGTACAAGATTAAAGTTGATGAGCTAAATCAAGGTGTCCTGCTTGGTTGATTTAAATCCGTGATTAAAATCAGTGATTTGATTTAAATCAATCCACTGTTCTTTCAGCCAGTCTGAAACGAACTGTTCTTCATTTCCTGCCTAATTAGAATTGCTTCTATAAGATTAGTTAGGTCTGTGCTTTGGTACAGAAAATCTGCTGCACCCTCTGAATTGCCTGCATTTTGGTTTTGGGGCATAAAGACTTTTTTCCTCGTTTTCCTGCTTTTCAAATAATGGTTTTAATCAAGTGAGATAACTCCTAGAACAGTATACCTCTATCCCTTAATGGCAGCAGATAGAAAACCAGGTCTACAACCACAGCTCACCTTGTTAAGGATCGTTTGAGCTGATGACTTGCTCAGATGGCAGTGAAGGAGTTGATGCTCACTTGTGTCCTCCTGCCATCTCTCCGTTGTTGTGGGGCTGATGTTCCCAGGTGCCTGCCTTCTGCAGAGCCTTGTCTGCTCAGCCTGGTGCAGGTCACAGAAATGACTGAATATAAAGGTGTGGAGATGTAACTAAAGAAGTGAGGGGCAGTAAACCTAGTAATGGCTATTTTTCCCATGGCTTCACACCCATCAGCGTGCCCACAAAGTTGATGGAAGGTCCTGTGAACACTTGTGTCCTTTGTGCAAACTTTTCCACAGGGTGGATGATCTGGTAACCTGTCAATTTAAGCTTGTTTTGCAGTCTTTTTTTCAGCTGACCACAATCTTTTATTTATTTATTCATTTATTTCCCCTCTTCCCAGTCTTCACGGCACTTTTGATGTGAAGTACTTTACTACATTCCTGGGAAACTTGAGTGGAAATTGTCAGCTTCTTAACTTGCTGTCTTGCTGTGTACCTGCACCTGTGAGCAACAGCCACACAAGCATCATTTTCCTTTGATGTAAAGAAAAGCCTGTAAGACAGCACTAAGGAAGGTTTATTGTACTAAAACTTGTAGTGCAGGGATCTTTAGGCCCACAGAAGCAACCTGTGATAAAGTACTTTGTACTCTGAGGTGTAACTAAATAGCAATTTCTGCTTGTAGCTATGGCATCCATCCTGAAAAACAAAATGATTTCATCCTGGTGTGAAATCCAGGACAAAACCAGACTACTGTACTGCATGACCTATAAGCAGATCTCTTCAGAAAATCCCTTAGTTGTTGATTTAATTACTTTGGTAGTTCTTGGTGGCAAGTCATAGGAAGGATGGTCTTCTGTAGCACAGCCTTGGAAAACCAACCCAGAGTATTCTGCCTGTCAAATGCTGCCTGCCTGGCCTTTGCCAGTCATGAGAACGTTGTGCTGCACATTCCCTACAGGAGAAAATGGGTTTCAAGAAGGCTCTTTTCCTTTGATTTTCTTTCTTGGATTGCACAGTTGTTTACAAACAGGATTACCGTATACTCTGGATTTTTGGAATGCCCTAATATGTTGAGGTACGGGGGAGGCTTGGAGACAACTATGAAATATTACTATATTAGTGATGTGCAGAGAAGAGTGTTTAGAAAAAATACTACTGCCAGTTCTGAAAGCTGAAAAATTTACCTTTATAATGAAAATGAAAAATGTGTTAAAGTGTTCTTGTACTTAGAACAAGAAAATAATGTTTTGTTAGCTAGAATATAATTTAAAACATATTATGGGAATTTACATTTTTCTAAAGAAGGAGCTGCCAAATCAAATTAGTTTTGAATTCAGGAAGACTCTCGTTGAGGGATTCAGACAAGCCATATGGTATTCTCTTGCAAACATCAAGGCAAGGGAAAGTACTGTGTGGGCTTTTATCACATTTTAGTCATTTTGAGAAGAAAATATGTTTTAATATTTTTATGCGTACAATTTATATTGCAATTTAATGAGAAAGAAATGACATGTACCTAAGATAAATCTAGGTAATGAAAACCTACTCAGATGCATTCAGCTTGATTTAAGGTGCCTTGTTTTGATTTTAGAGTGCTTAATATATTGAGGGGTTTTTTTAATGGCTATGATGGGTATTTATCTTATGTTGGACTCATTTCAATACTGTAGGAGCCAGTTTCAGGTACTTATATGAACTGTCTAGAGAGGAAAAATAATTCTTGCAGCAGCTGTTGGTGCACAGAAGGCAGGTTCAGGTGTGAAGCTACTCCTAGGGACTTTCTGGTACTTCATCCTCAAAGCAGAGGCATGATGCTTATTAAACAGTACTTCAGGATAATGCCAAGGGTACAAAATGAAACACTTACGACTCTGCAGCCTGGTGGTCTGTCACTCAGTGTAAAGCTGCTTCATGCCAAGTGTTTGTCACTGCTTCTCCCTATCCCAGCTCTGCCACATCTAGCAGCCCTCCACACCGTGGTGTTCAAGGCCCTGCATGTCTGGGGACATTTTCTGTGCTGTTTTAAAACAAGGATAAAAGCAGTTATGTCCAGGAGTAAGTACTTTGAGATTTGCTGGTGAGTACAGGGATCTGAAGATGGAGAGTTTAGGCTTTCTAGCTGACTTCTTTTTAACAGCTCCTTTTGAGTTCTGTTTCCAAAGGTCCAGGTTCACAGCCCTTTGGTGCAAAAGCTGTTAGTTCTTGTTCAAAGGTCCCCATGCTGCTTTCCAGGAGGGGGAATGACTGGGGACCAGCTGGTGAGCTGCTCAACAGGGTCTGGTACACTCAACACCTGTATCAGGTCTCAAAACCAGCCTTTCACTCTTCTTTGCCCCGTCCCTGGAAGTGTTCAAAGCCAGGCTAGACAGGGCTTTCAGCTACCTGGTCTGGGGGAAGGTGACCCTGCCCCTGACATGGGGGTTGGAACTAGAAGATCTTGAAGGTCCCTTCCATCCCAAACCATTCTGTAGTTTTGTGGTTTGGTTTAGGCTGTGAGCATCTGTTTTTCAGTGTGAATCTGCATATCAAAAGCATTTATGAAGAAGAAAAACATACAAATAAAAGTTCAACAAATCAGCCTAAAAAGCTGATTTGTACCTGTGAGAAGCTAAAGGCAGCTGATCTTTTGCTGGAGGGTGGCATGAGTTGATCTAGGGTTTTGTTGGTGGATGTGATGGGGCTGGTTTGGGGCAGGCTCTTTGTTTTTCACTGTGCACACACAGCCTGAACCACATGTGCCATGGCATCCCTCCCTTTGGTTGGACAAGCTGACACTGACATTTCTGCAAAGACCCTCATCTGTTACAAAAGGCAACTTCTAAAGAATAAAACTTCACAAAGTCACTTTTATCTTCACTGTGCGACACTTTTTTCCCATTAATTTAGAGAAAAAAGGCTTGTTGTCAGTATCAGGGCATTAAAAACATACATCATTCTGTGAGCTGTTCAGACCTGGTCAAAGCTCACATAAATAATTCTCTAGCCTTGGTATTTTAGGAAGGGCACCAGATGGTACTCGAGAAAGAGGGAAAAAAAAAAAAAAAAAAAAGGATTACAGAACTATTAATTAGTTTTCAGGTTGTCTTTAGAATTATTATGTAAAGGAGCATTTTTAAAAATATTTATGCTAACTAATGCATGTTTTTACAGAAGCTGGAGATGATTAAAGATGTTCTGCATCCTCACAAAAGACAGAGCAAGTTTTCTTCTATGGGGGTCAGATTCTTTGACCCACTGAGCTATCCTAGCAACCATAAGATTGTTTTTGCCTTTCAGGAATGTTTTCTGCCTGGTACCCAACCTGGTTACAGTCCTCTTGGTACAGAGTGGTGGTTTGGGAAGGCTGTAGGTAAATGGGTGCTCTGGGAGTCCCCTCAGGCACGATGGCTTTGTTGCTGCAGGACAGCAGGACAGCTTGCCATCTGACTGACTGACTCAGGGGTGCTTTCAGCTGAGCAGGAGCTCAAGCAGCCCCCCTCAGACCCCGTGTGAGTGCTGCTTCTATGCAGGAAACACGAGAGTGCTCTTAGGAGAGAAGTAAGGTACCTCTCACTTCACATGACTGCCACATAAAGGTGCACATGAAGGCTCTGCTCTTCAGGACAGGATCTGCTCCAGCCAAGAATTGCAGCAGCTTCTGTGCTTTGCCCACATGTGGCCTACCTAGCAAGCACCTTGTCTTCAATGGCTGCAAAATGGTCATTCTCTGAGTACATAATTAGTGTCAGAAAATGGATAACTGGCACTGTACAGGTAAAAGCTGCTGCCACAAATCAAAATAACAACTCAGAAGACCCATCCTCTATGTTCCTGCTAAGGGGCAAGTGGTGATATGGGCAGCAGCAGAAGTATCTAGACAAAGAAATTGGTAATTATGGCTCAGATGTGTAAGTAAAAGCAAGATGTTCAAATGTACTCAAAAGTGCAGTTGGGCATTAAGGCAGTTTACAGGAGCATGATGCACTGTAGCATCTGTCATGCTGACTAAAACACGGCTGCCTTCTCTGCAGGGTTTCTGACAGGTATATAGAGGAAGCAGTGACTTTCACACCAAGATTGGTGTTTACAGAGAGCTTCAGTGACAACATAAGTGTAGCCACTCTGCACTGGAAGCCGTGCATCTGAGGTGGGCTACTCTGCAGGAATTGTTGTTTACTTGGCCATTCAGATCAAAATCTGAAATTACAAGCACCAGAGCCTGTGCAGTTGCTATCATTTTGGATACTGCTGTTCAGGACTGTGCTGACGTGAGTTGTGTGCAGAAAACACATTCCCTAAAGCCAGCAGAGTGTATTACCCAGGCAGTCAAAGTTTCTCTCTTCCTGCAAACCACGTAGCAGGTTTTAATGGTGGCTTAGGCACAAACCTGGAGTTAGGGGGTTCCATTGTGCTGGGGTTATGCTCTTGAAGTAGTTGTGACTCCATGGGGGTGCTAAAGTGCTGTACATAAGGTTGGTCTGGGCTGGATCCCTGAGAAATCATTTGATTGTGTCTCTGTATTCTCTTACAAATGGGGTCCTGGGCTTTCAGGATGCTACCACAAGATTTATAATAATGGGGGGAAAGCCTAGTCAACACAACAGTTTTCTAGTAGTTATGCTGATGTCTTGTGCCTTCATCCTCATGCTGTGGCACTACTTGTTCTGAAGATAAATGTGCATAAATATTTGAAAGATTAAACTTCTTTATGGCTTCTGTTTTCACACACTGAGAGTAACCCCCTTTTGGGGCCTACATACACGCCTTGCAATGTATCCTGCTGTTTTTAAACTTTTTAGCAGCGCTGTATTTGCAGAAGGTAATGACTACATATTAAAATTCTAGAAAGCAACTCCTATATTAATTTGAAGCGTTAATAGGAATCCTGCTTTGCATTTTCTAACCTTTCATGATTTTCTCCAGAGGGCAGCTGAGACAGCAAGTAGTTCAATAACTGGACAATACCTATCTGTTCCAATGTTACATTATATTGAAAAATCACTGTAAGCTGTGACTGCATCCACCAGATTTGAGCTGCTGTTTTGTGCTCTTCTCCAGGATTGTTTTCTATATGCAGCATTATATTAAGCAATGGTTTTGGGGATTTTTTGTAAAAAAAAAAAAAAAAGCAACAAAAAAACAGCCCCACAATTCATGCAAAGCATAAAAGTGATAGCACATCAAATGCTAGTTTGTATATGCACATAGAAATGTAAATTCATATGAGGTGGAAGCAGAACATGATACTTGGCAGCATTTCCTACCTTCACACATATCAGCAATATCCACAAGTAGACATGATGGGCACTGAAGTCACACCAGCCTCAGGTATCTCCATATCCATGTGTCTATGTTTCACCATTGAATACGAGTCTGTAACCTATATATTTTAATATCTATATATTTTGCTTGCAATTTCTGCTCTTGGCACACCTGTGAATTTCCAGCATACTAGTTAAGAAAGGCAGGCAAAGACAAACTTTCAGAAATTAAGGCGGTGTTGATTTCTCCCATTGATGAAAGTGCACATCTGCTTCAGCTCATCCTCCTAAGGCAGGAGGCTGTTGCCAATACCAAGGCTGGCTACAGGCACCTGTGAAATCTAAAAAACTTTCTGTGAGGAGTCCTTTAAGTCTAAAGAAAGCCACAGAGGAGCTCTCAGTCACTTATTTTAGCATAAACCATAAGGATTTATAGCATTATACTTTCAATGAGCTTTTCGCCTTCCACACCCATGTTGTTGAGCTATCAGTGAAATGATAGGTCTCGTTTCCAGGTAACAAAGAGCTGTGGATGATTTGGCAAGGCTACATTCATCTCATCTGTGTTGCTCTGTCCTCTCCCTTATCAGTAGGGAAAGCAGTTAGAAAAAACACAGAGCAGCCAAAAGCCTGTTGTCAGCTGCAGGGTGTCTGTCCAGCAGCTTCTCTCCAAAGCATGTACAGCTTTTTTCACCCACTCAATATCATAAAAGGAAAAACTGTCCTTCGTCTGAAATGCCCTCTGAAGTTGGATCATCTGTAAGGCTTTGGCCTTTCTGTTTGCCTGGTTGGTTTTGTTTTGTTTTTGTTTTGAGGTGATTAGTGCATGGTTTTCACCACAAGTAAATGAAGTTCATTCATTGAAAAAATTATCCTGTACACAATATACACATTACAGTCTCAGGTTATTATTTTCTCCATCATGAAGTCTAGCTGATTTCTTTGGGAATAACTAAAGCCAGCAAGCAGCAGGTCTGGTGAGTGTGATTGCAGTAAGGCAAGTGTGGCAAGACATTGTTAATTAGCAGTGGACCCTGCAGCCTTGATGAAGGGCAGGGAGAAAAAACACTTTTCTGTGATGCACAGTACTGGATGTGCAATTTTGGATGCCCGTCTTGGCAGAGTGTCAGTGCCTTGTGCCCTTCTGTCACCTATCAAACTTACATTCACCGAATATTTTATTTTTTATTTATTGGAGTGTATGGGTTTATTATGGGAATACAGTTTATTCTTTTGCAAGTGTTTCAGAGCACTGAAAAAGAAAAACAAGAAGTCATGGCTTCTCCCCACAGGGTCTTCTCTGCTTGCTGGAAACACTGTTTGTTGCAGAGGTAAATATGGATGGCAGATAGCAAGCCTGTGGCAGAAGCTGGGGATACTTTAGGATAGTTTTGCCTGAGTAAATAAAGGCCCAGGTGGATGTGCATATAATGGAGAAAAGTACATTTGCAGATTGGGAACAATCCATAGGAGAGATCTGGCCTCTTCCTGTGTGACAGAGCAGATCATGATTTGAAGTAGAAACAGACATGATTTTAAAAAATTACATTGCTGGAACCTGTCAGGCACTAATTTTCAACTTGGAAAGATCTTAGTTGGAAGGAAAGTGCCTGTTCCTTCTGACTGTGGCCAGAAAGGACACAGCTCACAGGAGGAAAGTGGTTAGAAGAGGAGAAACGTTGTTTGCTGTTGAGTATTTTTTGCATAAGAGGACTCTGGTGGCATTAATTTAACTACATCACTTTTTCTGATGTTTTGTGTTACTTGCCTTTTTTTCCCCTAATTCCTAATTTTTTGTCCACTGCATTTATTTACTTTTAACTAGACTGATATGTGATATTTTTCTTCCCTCATACTTTGCAGTATTATTTGTTTTATGGTACTTTGATTTTGCTCCTGAGACTCGTTCAAGCTTAAATAAGTATACAAAATACATACGTGTTTTGAAAAGTTCATATTTTGTAAAAAATAAATTGTTACTAAGCTTTCACTAGCAATAAATTCAGTATACTCTATGCTGTCAATATCAAGTCGTGAAGAAACAAGAGGGATAAGATCCTTTTTTTAGTATGCTGTCCACTGACATTTTTAATAGGAAAAAAGGGATTCATGGAAGAATATAGTGGGGATTTTTAAGTAATTGTTTTTGAGCTGCTGGTTTATTGGACTTAGTAGAAACTTTTAAGTTCCTTCAAGTTACTGGATACACACCAGTATTGCTGACTAGCATAATGAGAAAATAAAAACCAATTTTAACAAACGGAGGAGTGCTTTAGAAGTGCAGGTGAGAAGCATATCAGAAGTGTGCTTCAGGAGCAGCCAGGGGCTAACCTCAGAAACAGTGAGAAGTTTCACCAAGCCACAAAGGCTTTGTTGATCCCATTTTGCCTAATTAGGTGTACCCTTTAAAGTAAAGATTCTTTGCAGTATTGACTCAGAAGCTGTTCTCTGAGTCACATTTGCTTCGCATCTCTTGGCAGATAGCTTGTATTATCAGAATTTAGTAAGCTATAGCTCACTTCCCTGGCAGATGTGCCTGACCACTTGTAAAAAATCACACCATATGTTGGAAACTATTTTAATAAACTATTCTCAAATTTTTAGTGTTTAAAAAAAAATGATCGTGGTTCCTTTAGTCATGGCTACATCTCAAGCAGAAATATTTGTAAGAAGATACATTAGCCATTTTATCTCTTCCTCTCAATTACGAGAACTGTCTTAAGCAGTGTTTTGTAAAAAATTGCACAAAAGTAAATCATTAACTGTGGTCTTTCCATTGCAGCATCAGCTGTAGGAAAGAACTTTTTTCCTGCTCTGTGGTGCTCATAAAAGTCATGGCTGGGTTTTCTGATGCTGACCACAGTATGCCAATGTTGGCCATGTCTTCTGATGTGGTTCCACCTGAATCTTGTGGAAATGCTGTCCTTGTTAGCATTATACTAATTCAAGCATTTTTAAGTCAGTAGTTGTGTGTTCCTTAAGTCTAATTTGTAAATACTTGCTTGGAATTACACTGCATTTTTTTTCTATTTACAGCAACATTGCTATATATTTAACTTCTTTTGAACCTGTAAGATTTACTCAAAGGACTTGAAAATTTAAATTTGCAAGTATGACTGATTCGGTATTAGCACTGAATCCAGAAACAGATAATTCTGAGCCAAAAGCTAGGGCTTCCATAAAATAGTCTGATTAGAAGGCCACTGAAATCACAGGTGATGCTTTGGTGTAGTGGTTTGGGAAAAGAAGCTTAGGTCTTTCACTTTGGAAAAAAAATCTTGCTATAACAAAGCCCACATGCTACAAAGGCACTAGTGGCTTTCACGGGTTTTCCTTGCAGTTCTTCAGCAGATTTTGGAGCCTTCCTGATTTAAAAGGGAGTTGATTAAAAAGTGAAGCTTTTCTGGTCCCATTTCAGAGCTGTTGGTCTTAGCAATTTCCTTTGTCTTCATGGAGCAGGGCATTGGAGTGAGGCTGAGGTAGGAAGGTTGATGTGCTGACAGAAGTAGTTCATTTTGCAATAACATTTTGCATCAGTTACTGAGCTTTGAACTGCTCATTTAGTCTCCAGCTTTGCACAGGGTAATGCTAGGAACAGCTCTTTTATGTCGTTTGAAAGCTTTGCTGACTTGAAAGCAGTATCTGTTTTACTTTAAATGACAATGATAATGCATTTAATGATGGCCATTCAAGTTTTAAAGGTGTATAACTATGTGCAAATTTCTTTTGCATACCTATCAAAAATTCTAGAAACTTTTGGTGATTATGATCTGGAAAATGCCATGGTTATTGCTTTCTATATAGTATTTGAAGTTACTAAGCTGACAAAAGAATATTAGTAATTATTATTTAGATGCAATCTAGGTGTTTGGGTACATTCAAAATGAAAAGCTTTTTTCCTGTATGTTCTCCAGCATAGTGCTTCAGCAATGATGATGATAGAAGATGTAGAGAGAAATGTTCAGTGTGGATCTCCCTAGGGTAAAGCTTGCAGTGATGATAATCCTTGTAAACTGTGCACTGTGGTATCCACTACAAAACCATCTGCTCTTGGAAGAACATAACTTCCTAAGACCTCTGCCTTGCAGAGAAATTTCCCTCAATCTTCCCAAAAGCTTCTGCTAAAGTAGTTTCAAGTTAGGCTACATGCAAGTCATACAGAAAAGGAGCATAGAGATGGAAAGCTGTTTTCTGGTTTGGGAAGTGGGGAAAATAGCGACCAAAATACTGAAACAGCTGGATATTTTGAGATCTTGGAACAGAAGTAGCCCTCAGTGAAATAAACAGTCGAGTGTCTGGTTTGTGCATAGGCACACAGCGCTCAGAGCTCTATTTGGTCATCATGTAGTACTTTGAAAACTGTGGGTAAAGTGCTCCACAGGATTTTGGACCTAAACTCATGAGGCGCAGCCTGGAGCTCACACTTGAGGCTATGCAGAAAGCCAAACCATATGCATGTGTAGAAAACTGTCCATCCCTGCCGTTCAAGACTGGCTGAACTATAGAGGAAAGAGCCAGTGAGAAGCATGCAATGACCTCAGTTCTCTTGAAGGAGTGGGCTGATTTCTTCATTGATTTAGGTGGTAGAGCCCATGTAGCCTTGGTCAGATGGAGCATGTTATCTCAGGTAGTTTCTAGTTGTAGCTCATTTCTTTGTACTGATAAGGAAAACTTGTTTTGTATGGTGTTAGAAAGGTGTAATTGTTAGTATTCATAAGAAAGGTGATTCCTGAAGGGTTGACTTTCCTTCAGGATTTTTTCCTCATTCAAGAAGAAAAACTGTGATTTAAATAGACTTATGCTTGAGTAGAGTAATGATAGCTGAATTCTACTGGCATTTAATGTCTACTCTCTGATGCTTTCAGTATCTCTTTAGCTTTAAATACCCTGCCTGTTTCCTGATGTGTACTGTCCAGTGCCTTAATGCTGTCAGGTGGCAAGCCCCTTCTCTAGCCTGCTCAGGTGCTTGATGAAATCGGTGTTAAGTACATAAGTGCTCCTGTTTGTGTGGGTTTGGCTCTGCTTGTGCCATTGGAGTTAAGTGTGTGTTTATCTGACAAGCTTGTCAAAAGTGTCTCAACATCTTCCAGAGTCACAACCACATTTTTAGCTGGATCTACTCCCTTCCCCACCCCTAAAAAAATAAACCACAAACAGTCCCACATGTGCAAGTTACTTCACATCTTCAAAGAGCTCAAGTTAGCAGTGTGTATTCTGAAGGGTAATTGCTGTCAGTTCCATCGGTGCTTATAAGATGATGAGGGATTTTTTTTTTTTTTTTGGTGTTAAAATTGCCTGGGATCTAATATTATTCAGGGTTAAAACTAGTTGAAGGAATAATCTGATAAAGCATAAGAAACCCTTCAGCAAGTTTCTGTTATGTTGTTTTAGAAGTGTTCAGTGCATTGAGTACTGATGTATATGTTTATCTACAATTAGTTTCCCTCTTGGATACTTTTGATGATTCTTTGTAACTAATGATCCTTTTGATGACCTAGTTGGTCTTGTGTGGATTTGTTTCACTAGTTAAACAGGTAGAGATAAGAAACAATATACTGTTTATATAACCTGTATCAGATAATATATCAATGTGTTTACATGCACCTTTGTTTTTAATCATATTTGTATGGTGAGGATAGTCACTGCTTGAATTTTCTTCGAAGTGTTTGCCCTGCTCCCTGTTTTCATACCCAGCATACAAATGATCATACCCACCTACCTG
Source organism: Cettia cetti (assembly GCA_013401135.1). NCBI lineage: Eukaryota > Metazoa > Chordata > Aves > Passeriformes > Sylviidae > Cettia > Cettia cetti. The sequence goes on along the minus strand of VZUI01088396.1, from coordinate 31,120 downwards.
GAATAAGGGATGTCTTATGTGCAAGTTTTGATCACATGAGCCTTTTTTTTTTTTTTTTTTCTTCCTTTAACCAGTATTTTGACATCCTGAAGTGTATCTTGTGTTTTCTGTGCTATGTCAGAAAATTAATGAGCACTGTGTGAGCTGTGCATAGAGCTGGCTGTTGTGGCTCCTGTGAAGAGGCTTGTTCTCAGGAGAGCAAGCTGCATCATAAGGACGAGCTTGTTGAGAAAACAGCAGCTGGACCACTGCTGTAGAGATGTACAGACTCAAGGCTGGGTGATGTTTGGCTCCCTGGCTGTTGCGGCTCAGCAAAAAAAGATTGTTTAAAGGCCCATTATATCCATACAGGTTTTGTTGTGTTTTTCAGCTGATTTTATCAGGCACATGTGGCAAAATAAGAGGTGCAAGACATGTTTGCTGCATATGGTCTTCTTCCGCTATTGTGAAGATCTTGAAAGCCTACAAATGACTTACTGAAAAGCAACTTTACCAGGCAATGAAAAGAGAGGGAGAAGGAGTAGTTAAGAGTTGAGCCCTACCTGAGGAGTCCATGCAGCATGGAGAGCAGCTCTGGAGAGATCATTTGGTAGATACAGAGTTGAACAGGAGCCAGTGATGTACCCTTACACAAAGATGGCTAATGAGATTCTGAGCTGGCTTAGGGAAAGTATTGCAAGCAGGCCGTGGGAGGTGATGCTTCCCCACTGCTCAGTGCTGGTGAGGCCACACCTGCAGCAGTATGTCCCTTTCTGAGCCCTGCAGTAGGAGAGACATGGGCATACTGGAGGGAGTCCAGGGAAGGACCACTGGACCACCTCCCCTTTAGGAAAAAGCTGAGAGAGCTGGGACTGCTCAGCCTGGAGAGGGGAGGCTCAGGGGGAATCTCACCAGTGTGTACAAATACGTGATGGGAGGGTACAAAAAAATGCAGACAGTGTCTTCTCAGTGATGCCCAGTGACAAGACAAGATGCAGTGGGCACAATCTCAAGCCCAGCTTGTAACTCTGAATATCAAGAAACCCTTCTTGTCTGTGAGGGTGACTGAGCACTGACACAGGTTGCCCAGAGAGGCTATGGTATCTTCTTCCTTGGAGATGATCAAATGCCATCTGGATGGGGTCCTGGACAACTGTAGGACAGGGCTGTAGATTGCTCTGCTTGAGCAGGGTCGTTGGACCAGTTGCCTCCAGATGTCTCTTCCAGCCTCAATCAGTCTGTGATTTTTTTAAACTTTCTTAGTTTTTTTTCTCCAAATAGTGCTTTTAATTAAACAGAAAGTACTTTCCTGCTTTAAGGCACTATCAAGTATCAACAGTGGGGGCAGTAAACACCTGCTATCAAGTCTTGTCACATCCAAAGGAGGAGAGTTTTTTTCTAATTTTTTTTTTTTTTTGTATTGTACCAACACTCAGCTGTCATTCATATACTTCTTTGTCTTAAAAAAAAAAAAAAAAGATAAAAAATTACTTTTTGTAAAAGCATGTTCAATGAAGAGTGATTAAGCGGATGAAGTGTGTAGACATTGAGTCCTGTGAGGAGTGGCTGAGGGGGCTGAGCTGTTTAGTCTGGAAACTAGGAGGCTTGTCACTCTCTACAGCTACCTAAAAGGAGATTCTGGTGAGATGGGAGTCGAGAAATGGCCTTAAGTTGCAGCAGGGGATATTTAGATTGGCTGTTAGGAAAAATATCTTTACCAAAAGGACTGTCATGCCCTGTAACAGGGTGCCCAGGAAAAGGGTTGAGTCACCATCCCTGGAGGTCTTTGAAAGACTTAGGGACATAGTTGAGTGGTGGGCTTGGCAGCATTAAGTTTACAGTTGGACCCAATGATCTAAAAGGTCTTCTCCAGCCTAAATGGTTCCATGATTCTAAAAGGTGCTTTCCCAATCTTAAGAACATGTAATGGTTTTGAGAAACACTGATATTTCTTAAAAAAAAAAAAAATCATTTAGGTCAGTACCAGCCATTTATGCTGATACCTAAGTGGATGCCCAGTAGGACCAGTGTGTATGCCTATATAGCTGAAATCCCTTTAGGAAGTGGAGAGGAGAAAGAAAAATAGCAAGCAACTTAATTAAATATTTATTTCATGAGGCAAAGATTCATAACCTCCCAGATTATTTATTTATATTTAGTACAGGCTAGTCTGGGCTACCTGGAGAAAAGATGGGAGAGCTAATGCCTCAAGATTTGGAGTGCTAATCCTAATGTAGAGTTTCCAAAGTAGTTAACTACAGTTTCTGAGGTAGGTGCTAAATAGACATAATAGCTTTTGAGTTTGGACACTGCCATTGCAGAAGCTGCTAATTGACCTCTCCTGCTTCATGCTGCTGGTTGCTGCAAAGAACCATAGCAGCAAACATGTCCTGCTGTTCTCTAGTAATGAGACTTTGCTCCTTGGGTCCAGAAAGTGTAATAAAAAGCAACATTGCTGAACCTGCCAGGGCAGAAGCATTAGCAGTAAAAAAATAAGTGCAAAGGAAAATACAGGACATCTTTGTAGATATAAAGCATAATTTAAATCAGTGGACACTAAGGTACTGAGGGAGGGTCGGCTCCCCAGAGTCCCACTGCTCTGGAAGTAAGCCCTGCTGTGCAGGCAAGTGCAGAGGAGTCTTGGGCAGTGCCTGTACTAATCAGTTTTCAGATACAGCGCTTAGAAGATGTGTTTGTGGCAAGAAGTTGTTTCAGTATTGTGAATGGAAGGTAAATGTGGAAAACATGGCTGCTTTCCACACACTTCCTACAGCTCTTGTTATTTCCTTGGAGAAACATCTCTTTTTTCTAACTCACCTTCTATGCATTCTTCCTATATGATCCCGATGACTTAAAAGTAATATTTGGTCTAAAGTATGACCTGTCTCATACTTTTGGTGAGAATCTAAAATAACAACAGCACCTTCTCTGTTCAAGATTTTTTGGTTTGTCCCTTGAATATGTGGGTACTGTTTGGTTCTTCCCTTGTGAAACACAGGCAGAGAGCAGTGTTTCACAAAGAGGATTGCAGTTAGCACTGCCATGGGGTATGGAACGTACTCCAGTGAAAAGCATCAATAGCTATGTCATCTCAATTTACCAGTGTCCTGCTGGGATCTTTCTCTGAGCCACCATACCTCATGAAGCTGCTGCTTTCTTCCCCCGTTCTAACCTGTGTGCAGTGGTCTCATCTGGTTCAGAGTTCCTTCAGCACTGGATCAAAGAGAGGGAAATGAAATAAATATCAGGCTGCTCAAGCCTCTAATATATGTAAAGAAATGGAAGGAAAGTGCTATGGGTGTGCTTCAGACCTAGCAGGCAGAGCTGCTCCCCGTGTACATGGCACAAGATCCTGCCTCTGCATTAGTGGCGTTACTGACAGCACTAGCTCGGTTTTAGAAGATAACATCTGAAAATCACGTAAGGAAGCTGGCTGAGCTCTTAATTAGCTCCAGAAAGGTGCACCAGAAATAGAGCAAGGCAGGACATGATGTCTGGTGACGTAGTGTTATTCCCTGTGGTCGCCTTTGCGCCCTCCTGCAGAGTTAATGAGAAATGAGGGCTCTGACATTGACCCTGCACTGTGTTAGGCCATGAAACAATTTGTTATGCATTTGTAGATCCTGCCTTCATTTTCTTTTTCTTAGAATGAGCTGGAAATTATGTAAAGAGGCCTTGCAATAAGATGGTTGATGGTAAGCACTGACATATCATTATGCAATAATTTTCTTCTCTATCCCACCATTTTACAAATATGTCTAATAGCAACAGAGAGAGGAATTTCTAATTCTGTTGAAGTGGGTTTTTTGTAGTTTTTTTTTCTTAAATATAAAGGTTGGTAGGGCCATTTTGTGGAGATTACTGCAGTTACTACAGTGAAGGTTTGCAGTTATTCAATTAATTTGTACTCCTTCAATGTGCTAGATCTGTTGCTACAGAAGTGGGGCAAGAATATTTTGCAGGAGGACATTTTATATTCTTTCAAGGACTATTTCTCTCTATTCAAAGTAAAACCCATGTCTTTCTGGTTCTGTGTTAACAAATTCATAGAAAACTGAGTGATTTTACTATTGGTAGATTTTATGGCAAGTCATGATTTTGTCTATTTTAAGAAATGCCTTTCAACTGAAAGAGCTCTAAAATCAGAGGTCAGTCTTTCCCTTTATCAGGCCATTCGTCAGTTACTTACTCTGAGTGCTGTAGAGTTTCTCTAGAAACATTTTCATTCACCCTCGTGAGGCTGTTTGTTGAGTCTTCAGTAGTGTATACTTTCTACCTTAACAATTTTGCAGGATCTAAGTGGGTGTCTAGAAGAGAGCAGCATTTTGTTTTCCTCTAATGACAGGGAGTATTTCCTCTAATACCAAAGAGTATCTCATATCAGAGGAGCAGTTTTTGGTTTTCCGTGTGATGCCAAATACTATTAGCGATTTCAAATTACTAAATGACAGCTGGAATTTGAACAGGTACTAACCAGTTTACTAATTGAATATATATTTGCAAGTAGGTTGCAATTTTGCTCCCATGGGAGAGAATCAAAAATAGACAAAAAAGAACAGCTATTTCTAGCTGTATCAAAAAAAGTGAAAATTAGGATTTAGCTTGCAAAGTCAGAGTTGCATTGCCCCTCTCCTGGTGATCAGAATGAGGATGAGTGCAAGAAAGGGCCAAGGGAAAGATTTATTCCAACTTTGAATTTTACTTCCATTTATAGTTTGGTATTGTAAAACATTGCTTCTGTTTCCATGAAATTGAACTTTTCTGATATCTTTAAAAATGTTTCATTTTAAAAGATTGCTCTGACTCAGCACCACCTAGTGGAATGACCGCTCTTGTCATTTAGGAAGCAGCTGGTCTCCGTGAACCCTATAGAAAATTAGAGCATCCAGTCCTTATAGTGTGAATAATGCATCTGAAGCATGATTGTGACTAATTAAGTGACAGAACTAAACCAGTGCTTTAGTTGAAAGGAGCTGAGTGAAGGAAAGAAAGTTTAAGATAATTGCAGGTAGTGGTGACTGTTACCTCCTGTGTTCATTTAATCCATTAAGGTCCAGTCTGCTTTTCTGCCTTAACCGTGTGGTGCCATCCAGGTTGCAGCTTCTCTAAGGAAAGATTTTGGAATACTGTTTCTTTGTGCAATATCACACAGCACGAGCCCCACATTTGTCACTCTGATACATGTGATAAATACAAGCTGATGTTAACGGTGAGCTCTGAAGTCCTCGCCCGAGAAAAATGCTCTGGAGTCTTTCTAGTTTAAATTGCAGGCAGCGAATTCAGTGTTTGGCTCTTTGAAAAGGCACGATTTTCTTTAAAACAAAAAACAATCTCTTGGAAAATCCTCCCTATGGAGTGCATTTATGCACTCTGTAGAATTTTCAGGTCCTCCAGGCAGCTGCCTTAGGACTTGGGAAAAGCGAAGGGGTCTGGCTCAGGTCTTTGGGGGTGCATGCTTCTTTTTTCAGCTATGGAGAGGAAGGGCTGAATCTGCAGACAAAATTTCTGGTTTTAGAAGGAATGGATGATTTTCCTCAGAAACACCTGTCTACATCACCAGCATCTTACTTCACTCTCTTAAGGAGAGTTCCTTTGGCAGCAAGCCCTTAAGCTACAGTTGCAAATGAAGGGACAGCAAAGGGAGAGATCCTGAATCTCTGGGCAGATTCTGAATCTGACAGAAGTTGCAGATGTGTGACTGAGAGCAGGCTGCCAGCACACTCTCTGGGCAAGCACCAGAGGCAAAATCTCTCTCCAGTGCAAGGAGCAACAAACAAGAGGCAGCTAAGGAAAGGAGGAGGAAAATTGCATTGTAGCAAATGCACCAAGTTTTAACATCTTCCTCTTTAAGCTTCCTTGCATTCCTGCACTTCATCACTTTAGGATCTGTTGTTCTTGTTCAATTCATATGTTTTGGACAATGAAAATAAGTGGGTCAGTTTTATTCTGTTAGTTGATATGCATTAGCACAATAACATTGTGCTGAGGTTTCTGAAAAAGCTGTTCTTAAATAATTCATAGAAGCATTTCACTTCATTTTTCCGAAATGTAAATGTGCAGACTGGTTTGGTTTTTCTTTCCCCAGGTTTTAAGGAAGATATTTTAATATCATCATTCCCTTTTCTGTCATCATTTCCTGTGTTTTTAATGTTATGCAGCAATCAGAGTATCATTTCTCTGCTGGCCTCCTCACAATATTGTGTTGCAATGTAACCTCTCTGGACGTTTTTGGTTTTTTTTCAGATGAAGAAAATAAAGGTTAGGGATTTCACCTTTGTACATTTTAAGTTTGAGACAATGATTGTAGTGTAGATATTCATCTGATAGAACAGGTGTAGTCCTGTTTCGAAATCCACTTGGCTCCCATTGACTCTGGCAGGAAACATGGGTCCAAAAAGGTCATAACATTCACTTAACAAATCTAGTGACTGGAATTCTGTCCTGTCATAGATTTGAGGATTCTGTAAATCCTACATGCTGGAAAATAACCATTTGCAAAGGAACTGCTGTTGCAATAGGTGTGAACCAAATATAAGCTAGTGTGTGGGAATTCAAGAAAACACATAAAATTGTTTCCTCTCTTTCTGTTTCTCCTCTAGCTCTGGGATTGTACACAGTAAATGCAATATATGGAGACACTATTACTATGCCTTGTCCTCTAGAAGTTCCAGATGGTCTTATGTTTGGCAAATGGAAATATGTAAGTATACCTTACCTTTATATTTATTAGAGCTGTTATAAGTGATTATGTGTGTTTGTAAGATTTTAAGATTCCAAATGATGGGATTTCTGCCTCATATATGAAGCCATTTATTCCTGTGTTTGTAAGACTGCAAGATTCCAAGCTGTATCATTTCTGCCAAGTGCAGATTAGAGGTCTGGGGAATTAATCTCATTGTTCAAGAGAAATAATTATTCAGGAATTCTCTGCCAACCTGCATTAGAGATCTGGCGTGCTATCCCATGGTGTCTCGCTCACTTGACAGAGCCATCATTGTACATTTGAACACTTTTGAAGTCGGCTGCCTGAAGCAGAGCACGCTCCATCCCTGGGAAAAAGCACTGTCCCTGTCTTTGGTTGATTTGACAGTCACTCAGATCTGTTTCAGGTTTCCTTGTGCTCAATGCACAGCAGAGAAGAGAGCAGAGCTGACCTTGGGAGTATTGCTGGTGGTTTCAGTCTGCCATTTCTGGCAGGGAACAGAGGCAGAAGTGTGGGTGCTCTCTAGGTGTGCTGCACAGCCTGCAGTAGGAACACCACAGGATGAGCTTCTCCTGTATGTGATCACTATCCCAGGTCACAAGGAGAATCAGCATACCAGAGTGAAAGGAAACTTCGAAGCACATGTGGATAAAAACACTGGGATACCAGACCCCTTTTGCTTCTCAGATTGTATTGAGACAAATGGTTTTCCTGCCTCTGTGAAGTTTGTCTAAATTTTCTCTTCTCAAACAAAATGTACCTGCAATAATCAATAATTTCTAGTGGATTTAAAATTATGTGGTTCTCTCTCTCTTTTTGCAAATGGCATCCAGCAGCCGATTTTTACAGAAAAATGATCTGCCAGTGGTGGGGGAAGTCCTATTTTCCCCTAGCTCCTTATTTTTATCTTCAGGTTTGCAGCTTTTGCAGTCCACATCCACTCAATAGTTTTTTTCCTGCAAACACTTTGCAGGAAACAAAGTCAGAAGTCTGGGGAGAAGGTTTCCCCAAAAGGGGACTTTAAAACTGTTTCACCTGAGCATTCAGAAGATGAAATGCCTACTACATTTTTCAGTATGTTTTTTATTCTGCTGACTTTTCTTGGGAAGACAGAAGGGCATCTCTCTGAAGACACAGGGATATTCTGAGAAAAAGAACCACATTATCCCTTTCATTTGGATTGTCTGTGTTGGACAAATACCAAGCAGCAAGTGGAGATGTTGCAGCTTCCTCTAAATGGAAGGGGACATGAAACCTAACATACAAAGAAGCCTATCCACGTTGCTATTGTATGAAATTGTTGACAGCCCACACAACCAAGGGAAAGTGGTACCTTTTCTACCAGGCATAGCAACAGAGAGGGTTGAATTAGGATTTTTTCGTCAGGTGATTGTTTTATTGGAAGAAGGATGAACTCTATTTTCTTCTTTACTGCCTTGTGAGGAGCAATTTGGGTTCCTGGTGGGATCCTGGAGGCACTGGAGAATTGCAGTTGTTGCTCACCTCAATGTCTGCCTGTGTGTGCTTGCAGCTGGGTGGGCTATAGGAGATAGGAGCTCATTTGCACTTGACAGCCAACTTCTTGTCAAGAGTATTGAGTCAGGACAGCGTTTTCTGTGTGACAAACATTAGACAAATCCAAGAGTTAAAAGTAGGAGGGGGAGAAAGACTGTAAGGGAATTTAAACTTCACAGCCTCCTGCTCCCTGCCCAGCTCTGACACCACTGATCTTGTCACAGTGTCGTCATGCTTCTGTAGGCTCTGCAGTCCAGCTGAGGTGGTGTGCTGGGAACAAAACTAACATCAGTGCTGCAAGGTATAAGGGATAAAAGAGAATTAAAGCCTTTTCCAGCACCCAGCACAATACTGAACATAAAGATAGAATCAGTGTTTCAGCTCTCTTTAAATAAAGGCAGACACTGTCTGTCCCTGCTCTGTGTGTGTTTGTGTAAGGAGGAAGGGATCACATCCTGTAGAACTGCCCCTGTAACTTTGTTCCTCATAATTTTTTTTTTTTTTTTTTTGGGAGAGACATTTATGCAAGGCTGTCAACTTTGTATTCCTTCTTGGGATGGCAGCTGCATAAGGAGGATGTCTAGAAAACAATACTTTGCAGATTAACAATATTTGGTTGTATGTATATTCCCATACTACAAGCTCTTGGGTCCTTTGAAGACAAAGGAAAAAAAAAAAACCCTAACAACTAATTTAGAATAAAATAGGCAGTTATGCCTGATTAAATCCTGCATTTGAAATAAAGTCTAAATAAAGTCCCAAATAAACAATATGAATATATAAAACAATAATGAAAAAGAGGAAATTGGAACTCTTGAGAGTAGCTCACACATGCTTCTATTTCAAATACTTTTTCATACAGACAGTGGCAAATGCTGCCAAAAACACCAGCTTTTATCAGAGAAAGCCCTTTGCTGTGCTGAGGTTGAGCCAAAGGATTGAAATAATTTCTACTGATGGTATTCTCAATGGCAGTCTTAAGCTAGCTCTTATTACATTGAATTTATTCTATGTACAACAGAAATTAATCAGGGAAAAAAAAGCCATCCGATACAGTTCTCAGATTTTTTTTTTTTAATTAAATGTTTATATGAGTTGCAAATCTTCAGGAACTTTTAAATGAGTGTTTATGTAAAATAGAGGTGTTTTTCCTTTTTTTTATAGGAAATGCCAAACGGATCTCCAGTATTTATTGCCTTCAGATCATCAACAAAAAAAAATGTTCAATATGATGACGTACCAGACTACAAAGACAGGTTGAGTCTCTCAGAAAACTATACATTATCCATCAAGAATGCAAGAATCAGTGATGAAAAGAGATTTGTATGTATGCTAGTTACAGAAGATGATGTTTCTGAAGAGCCGACGATAGTCAAAGTTTTCAGTAAGTAAATCTAGTTACTACCATTAACATTCATCAGCATCTGAATCATAAATTACAGAAACTTTTGTTTAAGGCAGGATTAAAGCCAAGAAAGTAAGTTTGGCTCAGTAAATTACTAAGACTAGCAAATTTCTGCAGCTTTCAAAAATGTAATCTACTGGTGGCATTTATGTAACAGGACTGCCTGCACTTGCAGTTTATTCATGATAAGTGCTGGCTCAAAGAGAATTTTAGGCTTTGATAATGACTCACTTATGTGATGTCATTTGGCCTTGGAAATGAAAAATGTAAAATTAGCATTGATTATTTTCCATTTGTTCTGAGAGCAAATTTTTCTGCAGAAGCGAAACATTAACTGTGTGCGATCTGCAGAATTATTTCAGGGGGGAAGGTTTGAAGCGGCTCTGAGCAGCTACTGTGCAACAGCACAAACTGTGAGGGAGAGGCCAAGAGGCTGGAAAATGAGCCCCCAGCCCCCAATGGTTGTTTTGTCCCCTGCTGAGTGGTAGGAAGGAGAAGCACCAGTCTGCTGTTCTCTCCTAGAGCACAGCAAGGTTCATTAGTGTTTGGTATCACTACAGCTCAATGGCAAGGCTGGTCTGCAGTGCAAACCCCAGCCCTGTGAGGCACAGCCCAGCTCAGAGCTCACACAGGAGCAGGGACAAGCCTAGTCCCTTCCTGGTGCTGATTCAGAGCAGTGTAATCCATCAAACCCTGGGTTGGCCTGGGGAGGCATCCATTGTGGCTTTTTAGGGACACAGGGCTGTGACTGCAGTGTCTTATCTTCCTTAGCTTCATGTTTTTATATGGCTTTTGGCCTGTGTTGCTCTTCAGGCACAGATTTATCCAGTCAAAGTAAGTCTGTTGTGGGAACACACTGACTGCAGGTATGGGCAGTTTCAAAGAGATCACGCTCCTCTTGAAAAACACAAATTCATGTTTTGGAAGGGCAGCCTTTTGCTTCCCTCAGGTAGAAGGTGTCAGGGAGTCCTCAATGAAATCTATGCTGTCAGTCACATTAATGAGTTTAAAGCTTGATTAGAAGCCAATAGTAATTCCCTCGTTTCACTTTCAATTTGACTGCTAGAACAATTGAATTAATGACAACAGGGAGGAGTGTGCTCAGAGCACACATAGTGAACACATTGCTTCAAAGGAAATGATAAAGAATTATCGTGTTTACTTATTGCACAGTAGTGAATATGTAGATGAGGCAGTGGTATACGGTAAAATGAAACGCTAACTGCTTGAATTACTGTGTACTTTACTAAGCATTAACACAGTGCTAACTCAGCCATGGAGCACAGCTTGTCTGGTTTATTCTGTGCATTAATTCTAATAGAGAAAGCTTCTATTTACTAAGGAAGATAAGAAGGGAGGGTGCCACACATGTAATATGGCCAACTTAGCACTGCAAGAGGAATTACCTTTGTGGTTTTTCACTTTGCGTTCACAACTTTATTTATGGTTCTCTTAACTTTTCTTTGCATTTAATTTTCTTGGGTCTGGTTTTTAAGTTCTCATTTTTAGTTGCTTGCTTGCTTTAATTGCAGAAGAATTAAGAGTAGCTGGCAAGCTTCATTTATTTAATGAGGGGAGTTTCTAACTCACTGAGCCACAGGTACAGAGCTAGACTGCTGCAGCCAGACCCTCATAAACCAGAATCTCGTGCACCTGAAGCCCCCCTGCATCCCAGAAGTCAGGACTGATTCTGGGTTTTGCTGGAGCTTGTTCCTTCCTGTGCTCCCTGATTATCTCAGGACTAAGGGGCTGAAATGGCTCACTGCGCAGGTACCACCTGCTAGTCTCTCTCACTCACTACTCAAACAAGCACTACCAGCTCTCCAGATGGATCCTGTCAGCAACTTTTCTGTGGAATTAAATGGCCAGTTTCCAAAGCAGAGCAGCCCAGCGGACAGGAGCTGCTGTCCTGCTGCACTGGCGCTTGGCTTTTGTAGGCAGCGAATTCTTTTCCCCTCTATTATGAGGCCTATATAGAGTTGCAAAGTACTCTGGCAAGCTCTTAAGCTGAGAGATAAGCAGTGTGCTGAAGCTGCAAACCCACCAAAGTGGGGTTTGCTGCCAAGTTTAAAATTTTCTTCTCGCTTCAGACACTGAGCTGGTAAATGCCAAGTAAGTGTTTTACAGTGAATTACCTTGGTGCACGTGCGGTGCTGCGGGGATCTGGCAGCAGGCATTTCCTCTGGGAGGCTGCTCGCAGAGAGCAGGTGGCAGCCTCTCCACGGGAACATCTGCTCAGTCACAGGGCACTCAAAGTGGGGAGAGCCCCACACAGCAGCCAGAGAGCAAGGGGGCCTCCCTTTCCCTCAACACACCAAAGCCAGGCTCTTCTCTGGCCAGTCCTGGGGCAGATGGGAGACAAAAAGAAGCAAAACTGAGGTGAGGGAAGGTGTTGTGGCTTGATCAGATGGTGACTGGGACAGGCAGGCAACTATCCCTGTTTATGGGATCCAAAAAAACTGACCCACAAGACCTGTTAATGGTCTTGTAAAAACACGTTTTCTTGAATTGACATGAAAATACTTTGTCCTTGACAGGTTCTTATATGGAAAAAAAATCAACCTTTTTCCTTTAAAGCTAACAAAAGAGAAATAAACACACATATATCTCCTAAAATAAAAATCCTTATTAGTCCTTTGAAAAAAATATGATGGTCATAGTATATAGCATTGACTGTGTCTTTTGTTTGGTTTTGTTTCTTGCCACAGGCAAAGTTATTTGAAAAATGTCAGATGAATAGCTTCTTTTATTCACTTTCATTTCCCTTTTGACCTGATTTTGTTCCATCCTGGGGTAGTCATCCAAGTGAAGAGTATTTGTGCACTTGTACGTAAACATGCACACAAATAAAATGGATTATTGGGAAAACACACAGGCTTGCTACCTCTGTGACTGCTCCTCTACCACAGGAGCAGTGCTCTGCACATCAATAACTTCATCTGAGTGTGTAGAGACTTTGGCAAGACAGTGGTGAAGTCCACTTGGGGCTGGGATTACTGAGATATGAGCACTATTTTGTAGGAAGCTTGATTTAGGGAAACGGCTTTGTAAGCTGACATGGTTAAGAATGTTTCACTATGTAAAAGTATGCTTGTTTAAGCAGTACAGATAGGGTGTAAATGCTTTCCTTGACTGTATAGACATTGGTTGGGGTTTGTTTTTTTTTTTTTTTCTTCACTTTTCCCCTCTTCTTTTGGAATTGTGGGCAGAACTGTCTCTTTTGGAGATAAAAATTTGCATTCCGGGCTTCAGGCCAAGCTGTTTTAACAGACAAGTTATATAGTCCCTAGAAAGTAGTCTTTTATGATGGAAACACTGAGAGATCCTCCACTTTGGCAAGCTAAGAGGTCCATCTACCATAATAAAAGTAAATAAGAAGACTAACTGGCACTGAAGAAAAAGTGTTGTTTTTTTTTTTAAAGTCATAACTAACTAAGAATCAGTTAAAATAATTACACTTTTCTCTATCATCTGAATTGCTTAAATGTAATAATCCCAGTTAGGAAAAATAAACATTAGAATGATTAGGTTCAATTTGTTCCTTTATAATGCTGACAGCCTAGCTACAGTAATATCTTCAGGAAAGCTGCTTTTTTGTTGCTACAGTTTCTGTACTACTGGCTCCTTCTCCAGCATGTGTATCCTATAAATCGATAGATCAGATCAGGTTCTCTCCTCCTGGGTGATGAACTAGTCTGTCTGGCTAAAAGATGTATTGTCAGAGTACATGGAATTCATTATGGAAGGTGTGACACATTTAAAGTGAGAGTTTGTTCTTGTTCTTTTCCTAATATTGAAATAGAAGTACCTCACCTTTTCTTCTTTTAATGGGAAAATGTAGGTAAGACTGTATCAGGCTAGATTATTTTATTTCATTTCAAAAGTCCACATATTTTTAGTATTTTTTTGTTTTTCAAACAGCTGTTTGTGCTCCCTTCACCAGTACTTTTATCCTATTTATGTTTTAGAACAACCCTCTCAACCAGAAATCTTACATCAAGCAAACCTCTTAGAAACAGAGAAGCTACAAATGGTAAGAGCAGCATTCTCCCTCACAGTTATGTTCCCAACAGCTGCCTGAAGTCCCTTTACAGTCCAGACAGAGCTGATGGCTCAGAGAGGTGAATGAACTCCTGCCTGTGAGTCTATAGCCAGGCTGAGCACAGAGCAGTTGCCTTGCCACTACTCTATTTATTCCTGCCTGATCTGCAAACAGGGGCCACCCTGATCTTAGACTCACCACCCTCTTCCTAATTGTACCTCACTGATTTGATGTGCCCTGTTTAAGAAAAGTGGTTGAGGTTTAAGCATTTGAACTTTGTAGAACTTTTGACCCAAAACAGCATAAGCAAGAACAGAATTATGTTAAAGCCTAGTGGAGAAAACAAGAGACTAATTCCTGTCTGTTTTGCAGCTTGGGGAGTGCGTTTCAAGAGACAGCTATCCTGAGGGCAATGTCACGTGGTACAAAAACGGGAGAGTCTTGCAGCCCGTGGATGACGGTATGTTCTGGTGATGGCCAGTGTCCCTGGATCCACACGTGGGTGTATGCAGGAAGAACTGTGCTCATAAGGGTTGCTCTGCATTACTCTAATGTGTTCTTCTTTGAGAAAAGCTGCTCATACAGAAAGATACGGCTGGAAGGAGGTGTTCATGCCTTCCAGAGTACCCAAGCTACACCTCATAATCATTCTCTTTTAGTTCCAGTTTTAAATACACACCATGGGGAGGAAAATTGCCTTTATTAATGCTATCACAAAGCTATTTTTGAGCCTGTATAACTAATAGAAAACTGTATCTAATTTCCATTTTTTAAAATTGGAGACAGTATTAACTGTCTCAATTTCATACCTGTCCAATATTGTGTTTTGGACCACACAGAACATCATCCAGGCTATGTAAGAACAACTATTTTTTTCCCTTCTTTTCAACTTTTACAGACTGATCAGGCTACAATACGTTTCCTTCCACAAATTAGAGAATGTTTAAAAAATAAATTTGATACTAATTTTTTTGCCATCATTTTTGAGGCTTTCTTTCTGTCTTACGAACTAGGCTGATATGTGTATTAAATCTCTCACAGTTTTCAACTAGTTTTATGTTTGGATTTGATTTAAAATTTTTGGTAGGTTAGGAGTGTGTTGTTGGTAAAATGTCCCTGGTATACTTCAGTGGCAGTACTAGAGGAAAACGACAATCTCTTGGGTAACATGCCATGTTTCTTGTATGTTTGCAGCCTCATCTCAAATGCAGAACAGGCAACAACATACAGGAAAAAGATTTCAAATTCTGTCTGTGTGACACTGTAACATTATTTCCTTTTCAGTTGTGGTCATAAATTTGCAAAAGATTGTGGACAGAACAACTGGACTCTTCACCATGACATCGTCTCTTCAGTACATGCCAACAAAGGAAGATGTAAATGCCAAGTTTTCTTGCATTGTGACTTATTTTGGACCATCTGGCCAGAAGACAATGCAGTCTGAACCACTTGTCTTCGATGTTCACTGTGAGTTATCAAAAAGCATCTTTTGCTGTACAAAGTCTACCTCTGGGTCGGGGAAAGCAAAATCAGAAACAGTTTAAAAAATTAAAGGGTCCTTGGCTATTGAAATGCTTTCTTCAAAACTGATTTGCATCAAGAAGGTCTGAGTTAATTGCCAAGGTAATTGTTATTATCTTCAGATTTACCTGCGATTTCATTTTTCCTAACACTAGAATAATGACTATTGAGATTTCATCAACAAGAGAAAAGTGATGACCATAAGCAGCTTCAGTGAATTAGGCTTCTGAGAATTTTAAGAGAAGTTATAGTGGTTGATAAAAGTGACTCTCTCTGCCCCCTGAAACAGGTGGTAAATACACAGTACAGTTTTTTGTAAACTCAAATGTTTTTCATCTTTCCAGAGTCAGCACCAAGCAGTTAATGCTGTCTGTCTACCTTGCACAGAATGCTTCTCTACAGCTGTAAGATGCTGGTTTACATTTAAAATGTATAATTTGAATATTGGTAGCCTTTTAATTAGAGAATTTGTATAAATAATTGCTCCTAACTGGACTGAATTCTAAAGCAATTTCCTTACTGTGCTACTGACAGATGTGGAAATCCTTACGTTCCTTTGAATAAACAAAACAGGCTGTTGGCAAGGGAAGATCAGAGGAGATGGCAGCACTTAGAGACCAGGGGGAGACACATTTCAAAGTCTTGTAAAATGACACTTCTGAAGGACTGTAGAAGGCAGCAGGTCACAGCAGGATGTAGAGGAACAGGAGACAGACAATATGCCCAGTCCAGTGTTTCCTCTCTGCACACTTAAAGTAATGCCTCATCTTACAAAAGATGAGTCACGGAGTTGGGAATTATAGGTCTAAGTATACAGTCCAGCATCTATGTCTTAGCAATAGGTTGTATGACAACTATGTAATCCAGCTAAAAACATGGGAAATAAGGCACTGGGTTTCTCCAGGTAGTATGAGTGCACCATTGCCTTGAAAACAAAAGCCATAGGCTGGAAGTGCCATGTGTGTTCTGCCTAGACAATAGTTGCTTTTCCTCTACAGGTAAAGTTTGTTGAGCCGCAGGCTAGGGGATCAGTTTTGACCTTGATCAAATGAAAACAAAACCTTGGAGCACCTGGTCTTTGGTTTTATCTGAAGTTAGGGTTGTCTTTTTACCAGCTGTTTCTCCAGAATGACAACCAGCAGAACTAATGGAGAAGAAAACCTCTGGGACAGCTGTTACCCATGGGAATACCACAGACGTTTCAAGCCTGCAAACACCTATCCCATCACTTTAAAGCTAGAGGCATTTCTTATTTTTTTGGGTTTTTCTTTATAAAGCTGGGTATCAAATTTCACTGTGGTTTTTTTCAGTCTTTTGTGGAACCCCATGACCATGAATAACTCCTTCTGTGCATGGCAGATGTTCCCAGGAAAGAAATGTAATGACCAGAAAGCATTTGTTGCTATAACTTGCCAAGAGATGCTGTGCTGTCCTCATTTCCCCTCTGCTTTCATGCATTAGGGCTGCTTCACCTGTTGAGGGTGAGGCTGTTCCAGATTTCTGTGGTGCGTGCCCTACATGCACTTGCAGCAACTACCCAGTATGAAGGGAAAAGAAGGCTGCATGGCTCTGGGATGACCACTGGCCACGTGCCCTCTGTATAAAGATTTAATGTTTGATAACCTAGCTCTTCTAGTCCTAGTCTAGTAACACACTAATTAATTCCAGCAGTGTACTGCTAATTAGCAAATACTGGGAGGCAGGCACACCCTTCAGTACAAAAGAGGCCTCAGGCATGAACTTTAGCTTTAGAGTGTGGAGTTACCCAATTTTCTTTCTGAGTATTTTCATCTGCTGTAACTTCAGTTCTTACTCTGTATAATGCATCTCCAAATCAATATATGAAGTTCTTCGTTAATAGATGTCCAAGCTTCAACAGATGCATTTCATGACTTGCTGTTAGTTGATGATAATGACCTGACTGATTTGGTTTTGCTTTTTTTTAGTTTAGTTCAGTCTTCCTAATTAGTTTCTCAATAAATGTGATTTTTTTTAATGAGTCAAATATAATACAGATTTTAAAAATGGCAGACTCCAACTCCTAAAAAATGGAAGTCTTTCAGACTCTTTTATTTTAGATTGACTGTCAAAGCTATGATATTTTGTGTCTCTAAAAGAGTAGAACAAGAATATAGACCTACTGCTCATTCCTGGCAACTTAACAATTTCTCCTAAAGAAATGGGAGAGCATGATTAAAATTGTGCCTTCAGAAGATTATTTTAAAAGCTATTCAGTCAGGATCTAAGAAATGTTTTATTGTTTGGTTTGTTTTTTTATTTTATATTTTGCATTGAGTTAGTATAGTCTTTAGTAGTTAAGTGTTTAATAATAGCTAGCTCACATCCTGGAAGGAGCCAGCCACTGTAACCTAGTAAGAGGAGTGAATTAGCTCTTGCTGTGTTGGATGTTACTTGGATTAGGGTAATTTAGCTCAGCTAGCAGCAGTCACATGCTTGGTTTTACAGCTGCAAGCAAGGAAGCTTCTGAAAGCAAGGAGTACTAGGAGAGAAGTCTTGGAGCTGGACACTTAGATAGTATCTCAGATATTTAATTATCTAGGCTCCAGTTATGTGGGGTTCTGCTCAGCATTAATCAGTGTAAAAAGATAATGTTTGTCAGGCAGACTTCCCAGTCATGCCCCGTTGTTAGGTGTCTGTCTTGGTATGGATCAACTGCTTTACATAACAGATTAGAGTCAAAGACATTTCACACCCAAGCTGCCTCCAGCCTTGGTGTTTTCCTTGAAATGGCACAGTGGCTGGGGCAGCTCTGGGACAGCAGCCTTTCTTTACTAAATGGCTGCCTTTTGGTTCTGGCTGCTGGAATTTTGCTGTTGTAGAAAGCAGAATGTCAGATTTGCAAAAGCACCAAGTAAGATGGTCCAAGTCAGGCACATGTGCCACTGAGAGGCAAGATGTGCCTTCACCAGGCTGCTCTTCTTAGTGAAAGCAGGGGAGTACATTGTTCATACCAAGCACCACTCTGCATGGTGCTGGACACCATCTTCCTGTTCTCAGGCTGCATCTTCCTCAGAAGAATGACCTATTTGTCTTAGACAACAGTTAAAGTAGTCTTTTGCTTCTTTCTTCTGTATGTTTGGGGTTTTCTTCCTAGTTTAGCAAATCAAATTAAAATTTGCTCCTGGTTGATTACAATAGATAGAAGGGTAGGACATTTCTACAGAAAAGACTGTTGGTTTGCAAGAATGTAAATTTTGTTTAACTGTGTCCATTTTTAATCCAATTCTGTTTATATCTGTGGGGGAAAACCTGTTCTAAATTAAAGTCCTAAAGTCTTATTCTTTATTATTTCCTCCCATATCAGCCACTAGACACAGCCTAAGCAATTCTAGGATATATCTAGACATCCTTTATGATAACTTTACCTTAACATAGACTTGACAAAGGTGGAAAGACATTTTGCAGCAGCCCCTGAAGCTCAGTTTTTTGGCCCAGCAGCTACCAAGAGGGGCATGCATGTCATTCCTGGCCAGCTATCTCATTGCATCTGTTGTATTCCATACCAGCAGTGATACTGGGCTTCCTTTTCCCAAGCAGTCAGAGTTGTCCCTCAGCTCTGAAGGAGCTGAGGTAGAAGCCTCTTTGGCCATGGAGGGCAGCTGAGGCCCTGCAGGAGGAGGCTGTGGCTGGTGGGAATCCAGCACCCGTGCTGCCCTGGGGAGGGGTGGGGTGCTGGGCTGTGTCAGGGCTCTCAGTGCTTGAGAGGCCACAGTGAAATGCAGCTCCTGGTACTGAGAAATCCCACCGCGGGAGACAGAAGTGATAAATGCCTGGAGGGCCGGGAGGGCTGTAGGGCACACGCTTCACTAAACACACAGAATCACCTGTCAGCCAGGGCTTTCTCTGCTGTGGAGATTTTTTAGTATCCAATAAGGTGTGCTGTGCTGTATCTTAATGCAAAACTGGCATCTTTGATGCAATTTTATTTATCCGTTGAAATTAAAATAGTGAGAGTTACTTGCCTGTATTATTTTAATTTTGTTCATTTTACTTCGTTTTTTAAAAATTATATTTAGGCCTGTACTTAGAATAGCATCTGATATAAATACTCTGCTTTAAAAAAATTATGAAAGTAAAATGTAAGTTATAGTTCAACTTCAGTGAACATGACAGAAGTATGTTACATTTACTGTTCTGTTGACTATGTTAAGGGTTCTATTATGTTTACCAGATTTATCTTTCTGAAAGCCTGTAGTGATCAGCATATAGAATAGGCTGAACATAGTTGCTTAGTTCATATTTATTTCTTTTTAATGCCAGAAGGCTCTTATCTAATACTAATACATGACGTTGAGAGCTTCAGTTGTTTTTCTGATTGCTGCAATGCTGCAAACAGGGAATTTCACAGAGGACAAGTTAATCCCTCATAATGAAATCACACCATGAAATGGTTCATACTAATCAGGATTTCTTTTGCTTTAAAGCACATGACATGGTTGTAATCACTGCTGTTTCAGTTTCAGGTATTTTGGAAAAGAAAAATGAATTTTATGTCATATGACTTCTTTGCACTTAATTGGCAAAAAATATAGAAAGTGTGATTAACTTCTAGTTCTTTTATAAAAAGATCTACACATGCAAATATTTTCAGCTGCAGGATGATAAAATTGCATTTTCTTAGGCCATGAATATCGTATGCATAGTGTTGCTGTGTGGATTAAGATTGAGCTATTAAATATGCACGTTATTTTCACAGACCCAACAGAGAAGGTGACTATTCAAGTGCTGCCACAAAGTAGTACCATTAAAGAGGGCGATAACATCACTCTGAAGTGCTCAGGAAATGGCAACCCTCCTCCACAGGAGTTCCTGTTTTACATTCCAGTAAGTCCTGCCTTGCTGTTCCTGCCTAGTGAAATATTCCTTCCTGCAGACATTGCTACATGTCAGTGTCTACCTGGTTTTGTAACGAATGAAGAAAGGGATTGCATGCAACAAACACTGAAGATAGACATTGACAATTATATCATGTTCTGAGAATACCTCACCTCAGTTGGCAAAATATTTTTGAAAAAACCTCTCTTTCCCCCAGCCCACCCAAATTTGTCAGGAGTTTAGACCTACTAAAAATTACAAGCCTTCATTTCCTATTGTCATGTATTTTAATAAACAGTTTTGATTACGGCAGTTTAGCATCTTGAAGGAAACCATCTCATGTGTTGTCATAACACAGATCCAGCAGTGAAAGTACAGCAAATTAATTCAGCTATTTTTTGGACTTTCACAGATTAATCTTTGTGCAATTTCTTTTCTTCAGTTAATTAATTGTTTGGTGGCATAACAACACAAAAAATAATGTGTGTGACAGCAC
Source organism: Cettia cetti (assembly GCA_013401135.1). Lineage (NCBI taxonomy): Eukaryota > Metazoa > Chordata > Aves > Passeriformes > Sylviidae > Cettia > Cettia cetti. Next base: position 10,623 of record VZUI01088396.1, on the reverse strand, counting down.
AGGAGAAAAAAATCTGTAAAATGCTTAAGACACAGACTGACAAAAATAAAGGCTTTGTTACCATTAATCTTCTTAGTACTGGTGAAATCCACAGGCAGATGTGGCTTTATATTCTAAGACTCCTGGTCCTTGTTCCCATGTCCTGCTTCCTGCTCCTATTTTATATGCCTTATTTGTTCCTGCTGCAGCCCTGAGCAGAGCTGCTCTTGCAAGGAGCCAAAAGAAGTGCTATCCTTTCAGATATTTCAAACCCAGCATGTCATCCTCTGAACATAATCGTCATCTACTATGGACTCCTGGCATGTTTGAATTGCTGGAAAGAGCAAGGGGAGCTAGGAGCTGAAGTCCTTATCTCAGAACAGCCATTTAGATTCAGTGAGTCATCCTAGAAACTCACTAAATGCCAGTGAAAAAGTGTCTGGTATCTCTCCCTGCTCCACTGTCACAGTGAGTGAGCTAAACACCCAAGTTTGTCTTATCTTTGGGCTCTCTGCTACCTGATCCTGGTCCTTTCTCTTGAGGAGAGCTGCAATGGGTGATCTCTTTGAAAGGCTCACAGGTATTATAAATCTCTTTCTGGATTCAGAGATAGGAATTAAGGTATCATTCTGTGCCTGTTTCAAAGCTGATCAAAGTCAGTATTCAGGGGGAAGCTGGGGAACTGGATGGCCAGAAAGCAACATTTGCTGGCTAATTCAAAACAGCGGTGTGCTTGTGCTGTTCAAAAATGTGCAATGCAGTACAATTCAGTTCATGACTTATCCTAAACTGAGTTTATCAGAATCAGATTTAGAAACACAATTTTTGTTGTTTTGATTTCTGCAATACTTATTAGTAGGCTATTTTCTTCTGCTAAACTTTCAAATTTTGTATTTTAACATCCTTTTAAAATGAATCAGTTGTTCAATTAAAAGAGTAAAACTCTTGATTTTTTTTTAAATTATGTTTTTGTTCAGGATGTAAATATTAGTTTAACTAATAGGTAATTGCACTTCAATGATGCTGTGTCTATACATACTTTGGAGTATTTCACCATCCTTATAATTATTAGCAGGTTTAGCAGACTCATGTACACTAAATGTCTTGTTTTCCACCCACAGGGAGAAACAGAAGGTATAAGAAGCTCAGATACTTATGTAATGACAGATGTGAGACGAAATGCAACAGGAGAATACAAGTGTTCTCTGATTGACAAAAGCATGATGGACTCGACCACCATCACTGTGCACTGTAAGTCACTGCATTTTGCACTCCTAGGTAGGACACAAAGTGATCTTGGCCCTCCTGGGGTGGTTCCTCTGCTTTGTGTATGCAGCTTAGTGCAGTTACCTACAGGTGAAGCGTTGGTTTGAAGGAGTGTCTGGTCATTTCTATTTATTCTAACGTTTTTCTGTTTGAAAATCTTGACTTTCTCAATTCATTAGCAGGATAGTTTCACTTCAAGTAACTTTGGATAGTATATGGTTCTATTGCACTGCCACATACAGTGAGAATTTTGTTGTTTTATCTTTCACTCATGTGAACGTATATAGGGCAAATTACTGTGTTCCAGCTGTGCTTAGAATGTCCACAAACATGGATATCACTGGAGGTCATTCTTCACTCTCAAGTTCCCATTCCCTCAATGAACATGTAGGAGTCTAGAAAAGAAACTTAGGAAGTCCTTATGTTCATGTAGAAGAAGTTTGGGTTTTTTACTTTTCCCAGGATGGTGAGAGCTACAGAGCTCAGTAAATTTTCTTTATCTGGATGCTATTGAGTCACACTATCAGCAACACTTCAAAAGCAGCCATTGAACTAGTTGACCCATTGAAGCAATAGTTGCTTTTAATCTCTTTATGCAGAAGAAAAGAGCAGGAACTCTTTAAAACTATGCTGTACTATCACAGGCTATAAAATAAAACAAAACTCAAGCCAGGGGTAGTAGTTTTCCCCTAAAAACATTGACAGTCTGTAGTCTTCACAGTAGCATCAATAGCTGACAGGTTCAGAGGGATCTATCTGAAGGATAATGAAGTTTAAAGGCTTCCACTGTAGTTATACTTTACATGAAAACAAACTTCATGTTTCTATACTTGGTTTTGAATTTTTTTGTTTCTTGGAAGAAGTACAATACATGCAGAATATATTGGTACATGATTAATTACACTATTATATTTAATGAATATTTTGCCTTTCATAAGATCATCCATTGTTACCCTGCCCACCCATTCTGTTTGCCCAGAGTTGGCATGTAAAACCTGAAAAGGGCCCTGTGCTACTGCCTTTTAATGCTGGTTAGCAAAGGTAGCTTTGCCCTGGTAGAACCGACCCTTTAATTTTTTCTCCAAGTGGATTGCATGTCCACTTGTACTTTCATAAATAATTACTCTAAAAAATGGCTTCCTCAGCTCCAAGTTATTTTTAACAAGCCAGTTTTCCTATCTCTTCTATTTTTTCTGCATATTTGAAGAGCTTTACTATACCAGAGAAACATGTAATTTCCAGTCATGAGTCTTCCCAGTGCTGGCAGCTAATGCAGCTGCTCAGAACTCAGAGCTGCACTCCAGTACCTACTGCTTCACTTTACTTAAGGTTCATTTTGTTTTGTTTTGTTTTGTTTTTCCAAAACACCTTTATCTGCAACAAAGCCTTTCTTTAAAATTAGGTGCAGTGGCCTGGAATAGTTCTGTAATTGCTGAATGTCCAGACCATGCCCTATCTTTAAGGTCCTTCAGTGCCTTGTCTGATGCTGGTCTAAAGCATTTCTGCAGCATATAGTTTGTCCTTCAGATAATACTTACTAATGCCTATCAAATCCTACTTTTTCTCCCTCTTTTGCTTTGTTGTTCACCTTTTATATGGATGAATATTCCTCTCTGTGCTGTTACACTAAAAAATTCTTGATTAGTAGTTCAGGGCTTTTCATTTCTTCACATGCCATCACAGCATTTTAGATTTTATATTTTCTTTTTAAAAAACCCAACCATAAACACAACAAAAATCAGGCACTATAATAACAATTTTTTAGATCTGGGAAACTATTTATAGTAATACGTTAAATTTCAACTGTAGTGCTTTTTCCCAAAACAATTTCATTGAGCATTATAATGTACTGATTTCTTTCGGTGTCTTGGTAGGGAAAGCTTCTTGCTGGTATGAAAACGCATTATCATGCCATAATCCTCAAATATTTTTTGTAGAGAATACCAAGCTCCCTTTTTCAAAGTTGATTGTAAATTATGAGACTTACAGAAAGCTGAAAATTGACATTAAAACACCTAAGTTACCCCTAATACTTACGAAAATTATTTATGAAGGAAATTGAGGGGGGATGAAAAATTCCCAGCCTTATCCATAGAATGTAAAGGACAAACTGTACTACCTGAGCTCTTGCCCTTCAGAGGAGGATCTGTGCAGCCAGGCCCCAGTTTAAAGTCCAGCAGAACTGAGTGTTTGTGGTTGGCATGATTTGTCCCTCCACAGAGGGAGAAACAGAGCAGGATTGATGTTGTGGGTTTGGGGTTTTTTTACACTAGGCTGTAAATTCTCTGCCAGCTCTGTTCCTTCAGTGAGTTTGCCCAGGATCAGATGAGCAAAACTGGCAGGGAGGGGACCAGAGTAAAAGCTGTTTACAATCACTTACAGAGATGAAGAATCACACCCTGACTTAGGCAAGGAAAGCACCCAGCAGCTGAGGACAGGTACATCTTCCCTCAGCTATAAAAAAAGCAACTGTTTCAACCCACAGGGCCCTTTCATTGTCTGTTGCTGTAGGGATTTGAGCAGAATGGTCCAGTGCTGGTGTTCCTGCCCTTGGCAGGGGTTGGAAGTAGATGAACTTTTAAGTCTCTTCCAGCCCAAACATTCTCTGATTCTGTAATTGTTTCTGCACATAAAACCTAGTATGGAGTAAGTAGGTCTGTGGAACTTCCCCTTCGTGGTGCTTTCCTTTCTGCTAAAATGTGTTCTACAAAGCATCCAGTAAATTAAAGGTCTGAGGAGTACAGCATTTGTATTTCTCCGTAGATATTTTTATAGCCTTGTTCTTGACTTGTCTTTCAGTAAAGCCATTGAAAGTACAGAGGAAACCAACTTTTGAATGATGCAAGGAAAAATCTGTTTTCAAGATACTAGGAGAAGTTTCCAGTTGTTTACTAGTTTATTTATGGAGTTCAGACAACAAACAAGTGCCTGCATAGTTTTCCCAATACTCCATCAGCAGCTTCCTTTAAATGCTGGGAGTCTGTCCTAGATGTGCCACAGCTTCCAAACTGAAATGTATGCTCTAGTCTTGCCCACATTAATTCCCTACCTCCCTCACATGATGTGGTGATATGTGCAGAATGCACTGTTTGTCTCTTCCCTGCCCTATTTGGTATGCAAAGACAGCACTGAAATCAATGCAAGACTTCAAATGAGACCACATTAAGAGCTAGCATATATTGAAAATGGTGTCTGATGAGAAGCTTGTTTCTGAAGAACATTTCAAAGCCAAATGTGAAATGTACAGAACATTCTCACAGAAAAGTTTTTCTTTCAATGGAGACAAAAATTTAATTTTTACAGTCTTCTATATGCATGAAATCCTTTCTCCTTATGTATCTGTACCAAAGAGAGATTATTTACTAAGTAGAGAGGTAAAGGAAACTACATCACATTTCTTTGTGGACCCTACAGATAAACTGGCAGAAAATTAAGCTAGATCAAGTTGCTTATGTAGAGCTACTGGAGGGGATCCTATGTTGAACAGTGGCTTAATTCTGTCTTGCCTTGCAAGTCACAGAAATACTGCTCTGAATTATGTAGCTCATCTCATACACTACATTTTCCTGAGCTGCTATAGCAACCAAGACCACGGTGTGGGAGGGATTGTAGTCTGTTACACCACACAGACTGGGCTGGAGAACTGCCCTGGGCTCAGTGTCAGTCTTGCCTGAGATGAAGGTAAAAACTTTCATGAATTTTTGCTTCCTATGGCAAATGTGAGAGTAATGCCTTCTGAATGGTCTTTGGTGATCTCTTGGGTTTGAGGTGCATCTTGCTTCAAAGAACAAAAGATTTAAGTACCTTGTAGAAGGAAATTCTTAAGGGGAAAAAAAAAATCCTTGCTTTTTCTTCAACCACCCATCTGCCCTGGTAGAATGTGCTTAAGGGTAACACAAAGCAAGAAGAAGCACATCCCATACACAATCTGAACCTATATACTGCTCACTGGAGGAGTCTTGGGTTTTTTTGTTTTTTTTTTTTTGTGGAGTTTTTTGGGGTTTTTTTGCTTTTTTTGGTTTCTTGGGATTTTTTGGTTTTTTGGGTTTTTTTCTTCTGGAAGCCACAGGAGAATAGTTGGGTTCCATTTACTGGTTTCAGGAGGGAGGAGGGGAAATCCCTATAAGAATACAGAAACAAGATGCCAATTTATCTCATCAGGATTTTTGACTCATTCACATCACAGATGAAAGTACAGTTCTTGTGACCTCTCAGACAAGACATTGGGCTTGTAACACAGATAATAATGCTGCAGACCAGTAGTACAGGCTGAACCCTGGTTGTTCCCTGAACTTCTACATTTAATTACAATAGTGTTCGCAGGGCAACACTGAATGAAGCCAGTAGTGAAGTTCACTGTTTTGTTAAGGAAAACTCACTTTACTGTGATTTTTGTCTCAAGGTAATTTTAAGCTCGGCTTAAAAGCCAAAAGGAGGCTTTTCCAGCAAGTACTATATTTGAGAGGAGGTCATGTGTGCTTTTGACTGCATATGTTTGTGTGTGTGTGCACATGTCTCATAGTTGATAGTCATTTAACCAGGCAACTTGGCTTACAAGCAAGGCACTGTCAGAGGGGAAGCAAAATAGAGATTGGCAAACTCTGCTTTTCTTTCACTGTAGGATTAAATTTTTTAAAAATTACCAGCCCACCAAATCCTTATACTAAGAAAAATCCAGAGCAATGTTTCCTGATGTTTCTCTTAGTGACTCTCATCCTGCCTTCTGTCAAACACAGCTGTCACTGACTGCAATTTCCCTGGAGCTTAAATATGTCAGGCAGAGCTTGGATTCTTTTTTGAGGTACACAAAAGTGGCATTTTAAGTTACAAATAAGAACAAATACAGGGCTTCATGTGCCCTTCCTCAACTCTGTAATTTAGACTTCTCACCCCTTCAGTCAGTGTCCTGTCTCACACACCCTCTTTGACCCTCTTCTTCCCCTTCAGATTCTGAGGATAAAAATCCTCTAGTTTTATCACACAAAAGAAAGGTACCCCTCGACCTGCCTTTCTCTCCACAATTACTATTTAGGATAACCTGTCCCCACCCTCACTAGTCCTCCCCTGAAGATGCTTTTTTCACCTGGCCCATAGTAAGGTACCCTCACAGCATTTTGTGCTTCCCTTTCTGAGATGCACACGCTGTTATGTGAAGTACTTCTTCAGCTTCTTGTGCCTACTCTGCCATCCTTTCAGCAGAAAAAGGTGGAAAAATGTATCCATTTGTCTAGAGATTAGTGAGCTTTTGCTTTTCCTTTTAGCCTATAATTACAGCAAAAATATGAATGTTCTGCAATGCCTGTTTTAGAATAATTCTCTCATCTCCTTTCCTTGTAAAATTGACTTAGATTTTATTGAAGAAACGAAATCTTGAATTTAATGAGTGCAATTAGTCACATTTTCTTTTCTTGGTAAGCCTCTGAAATGGGCCAGGCTTTCCGAGATTAACTTTTTACAAATGTTCTTCCTATCCCAGATTTGGATTTGCAGCTTACTCCCAGCGGAGAAGTCACAAAACAGATTGGAGAGGCCCTGCCTGTGTCATGCACGATTTCTTCTAGTAGAAATGCAACTGTTTTTTGGATAAAGGTCAGTAACTCATCTATTTCACACTCCATCTGAGTGTTCACCTCTTCATGTTACTGCTGCCACTTCAGTGTTTTGGAAGGAAGGAAGGAAGTTGTTCATTGGGCTTTTTAAAGAATATTGTTAAAATGGGTCTTACGCATGTGATTAAAATGAGATCTACTCACATTGATGACTGAAAATCAGTTACTGTAATTATCAGCTCAGCTTCCAAATGGAGAGAATTATGGCATATTGTAACACAAATACAACTTTTTTGAAATGGTCTGTACAAGGCCCTTTGAGAATGAGGTTCTTCTAAGAAAAAAAGCCCATTTTGAGGAATTTTGGTGCATTTTGTCAGAGGTGTGCTTGGTTCTGATAAGCATAACAAAAAGGCAAGGGTTGAGAGGTCAGATGGTGAAAAATGTAGCTATTGAAGGAGCTAGCTTTATATGAAACCTGCAGTGCTGGAAACTTAGAGTAATGAGGCCTAATGTTTATGAGCATGTGTTGATCTTGTAAGCCTGGCCTAGAGGAGAGTTGCTTGTGTCTCAAACATGTTTTATCACTCATGATCTTGGCCAATCTACTCAAAAAACTTAGAGCCAATAATTGATCCCATCTATGCCCTTAATTTAAAAGCAAAATTGTTCAAGAGTAAAGGAAATGGCTTCTATAAATCTCCAGCAGTTTCCACTTTCCATGCTGTATATTCAAATGTACTTATTAATGGACCAACAGCTTAAAAAAGGGGGGCTCTAATTTTCCAAAGCATCTGAAAGCTTCTGTTAATAGCAGTCACATTTGACATTAAGAGGTTAATGTATTGTGAATCCATCTCTGTCATTTCTAACTCCTGACTTTATCAGGACAATACCAGAATGCAAACAAGTCCATCATTTTCAAGTCTTCAGTATCAAGATGCTGGAAACTATGTCTGTGAAACTACTCTACAGGAGGTTGAAGGACTGAGGAAAAGACAGACACTTAAACTTATTGTGGAAGGTAAGGAAGCAGATAGTTACGATTATTAATTGTTCTTTTAAAATGAAGAGGTTAATTGTAATATTCTTCTTGTAGGAAAACCTCAAATCAAAATGACCAAGAAAACCAACACAAATAAAATGTCTAAAACAATTATCTGCCACGTGGAAGGTTTCCCCAAACCAGCAGTGCAGTGGACAGTTACAGGCAGTGGAAGCATCCTAAATAAAGCAAGTATCTTTCTTATTACTTTATTCACCAAGAACTAGTATATAGGAAGTGCAAATTAAAATCAAGGAACATTTTCAAGATAGTGAGACTGAAGAAAAGTCTTTTTCATTTATCTAAGAGAATGTTAGAGTGGTAGCTGTAGCTACATGGTACTTACATGGAGGATTTTTTTTATGATAAAGCCTTTTTGAATAGAACAGGCAAAGGCAAAGGAGATCCACTGGCTACAAGCTGAAGCTGGAAGGAAATAGAAAAGGTTACAAACGAAATATGCATTTTTTTTAATGAAGGTACTTTGTAGTTTTATCTGGGTAATGTGCTAATTTTGCCATTGCATAAAGAATTTGCAAATTATGATGAAATTGTAGAACTTACATTAGAAAGCAAATGGGTACTTGATGTAGTCATTAACTGAGTGAAATGTATTGAAATTTGGCATGTGTGAATCAGAAGTTACATTCAGTATAGTTCCTTGTGAGCTTTGCAGCTTTTATCCTAATATTTATAGTTGTTTTTGTATGGTTATACCTGTTGTTTCTTACTGGAAACAGAATGATAGTGTATTCATCCTGAGGGATAAATAAGAAGAGCTCATATATAGCAAGAAAAATACCTGGAAAATATGCAAACTGAAGTATTTTTATGTGGATTACCAAATCCCATGCAAAGCATTGTCACATTTTGCCTTAGCAGGAAAAATAAATGAGACCTCTCTACAGTCAGTGGCTGGAAGTACAGCGTGCAGCACTCCTGTAGATTCCATTACATTTCATTAGGTTTTGCTTAAAGCCCACAGAAATAATGTGTAGCTCCCAAAATTTACTTGTATAGGTATAGGACAAGAATTGTCTTGAAGCTATATATGAGATTGAATATAATTCTCTCTAGGTGTTGCATTAATCCAAGACTGATGTACAGCAAATTTAGGGAACAACACATCAATATTGCAGTAGTTACTATAGGTACTACTAGATACACATAGCTTAGCAAAATAATGCTTAGTGTGGAAATAGCTTGGAAAAGTGGAAAAATTGGAGCAGTTCTCCTTATAGTGACATAAATGAAAAACAGCAAGATGGTAAGATTGTACCCCAGAAGTTTGAAATTTTCTTTAAGAATTTTTTCATTTGCAATATTTTTAAATCCTTAAATTAAGAGCTAATACAGAATTATGTTGTTAACATTTTCAGAAAAAACCCTTTTTTATCATTGATCTTACAATACACACTATCTATACTTGGATATTTTCGCCAACTTTTTCTTTCAAATATTCGCATTATCATTTAATAAAACAATGTATTGTTCTTGCTATTGTTTGAAAAACTGAAATGTTAGTTGAAAGTTATTTCCCTCTGAACATTTTCAATGTGTAATACAAGTGATGTGTGTATTGTTCTTTGTGTTTTTAAAGGATACTAATCTTCATTTTTCACCTTTTCAGACAGAGGAGACAAAATATGTTAATGGGAAATTTTCCAGTAAAATTGTAATTGCTCCTGAGGAAAATGTAACTTTAACTTGCATTGCAGAAAATGAGCTAGAAAGGACTGTGACCTCCATGAACGTCTCTGCTAGTGAGTGTCCTCTACAGATAATTTCCTTAAAGTTACAGTTTCTCATAAAGTGCCCATACATCACACTCAAATGAAGAGTAGGTCTGCATAGTAATGTTGATACTAAGATATTTAACCTTTTTGTCTTAAGTCAAGCATTTGTAAATCCACTCTGGGTCAGTAGTACATAAAATTTCTTGATAGCTTTCTGCAATAAGTCACAGTCTTCATGACTTTCTTGGCTAGCTACCTCTATTTACAAAAGTAAACAATACTACAAAATAATAGTACAACATAAGAGTACAAAGCATTGCAAAGTAATGCTTCATTTGCAAGACAGAGATCTTTCTTTATTGCAAAATTAACAGTATCTCTTAGTCCCTACATTCCAGTTTGTTATTACTGGCATGACTTGACTTGCAACAGAAATCAGCCACGCTGGGCTCTAATCGTAGGTCATGATGAAAGGTAGTGAGAAGCTATGGGAACGTAGCAGAGAAATACCTGGTCAGAGATACTTCTGACTTGAGCATTACAGGTTTAGAGTAAGATTCTTCTAATGGCTATAGTGTAGTTACAAAGGAAAGACTTCTTTTTAAAGGTAGGATTAAATGTCTTGTTTGGCAAACACTGTTCTGGTTTCTGTCATTGCTGTAAATAGGTCATTAAAGGTGATGTTCAGGTTAATATGTGTTAATTTAATTTTAACATTTTTCATTTCAGTAAGCATTCCAGAATATGATGAGACAGAGGATAGAGGTGGTATGTATGGTTTTCTCTCTCTGTAACTCTTTTGATTGTCTCAGTTCAAGATCTTTTGAGTTCACTGCACAAGTCCTTGAAAGCCGGATTTGATTTGAAATAGCTGGTGTCGTAATTGACCAATATGTGATGTTCTTGAAGCTTAAAATTGCATTTAGAGAACAATGCTACAATGCTTCTTTTTTTTTTCTTTCTTTCTTTTTTTCACTTTTTTTTTTTTTTTTTTTTTTTTTTTTTTTTTTTTTTTTTTTTTTTTTTTTTTTTTTTTTTTTTTTTTTTT
>VZUI01088377.1:0-18455 GCA_013401135.1 Cettia cetti | reverse complement strand
TTTTCCTTTTCCTTTTCCTTTTCCTTTTCCTTTTCCTTTTCCTTTTCCTTTTCCTTTTCCTTTTCCTTTTCCTTTTCGTAGACATTTTTAGAAAGTGCTTCATGCTTCTTGACACTGTTACTAGAATATTCCAGCTTATGTTTTTCATCTTTTGCTGTGATGCAGACATCAGACTCACTGACCACAGCCGCACATTTGGTCTCATAGTACCTAATCTGATCTACAATTTGGTTTCCAGAGTTCTTCTAAGATTTTGTTTTTAAGGTTTTGTTTATGCCTCACTTGCACTTCTCATGTATGTTGTCTCCTGATTCAACTATCAATTGATTATTGTCTTATGCAGAAAAATACTGATGCTCACATTCTTAATTTTTGGGCAAATTTATTGAACCCTTCAAACTAAGAGTAGAAGTCTGTTGGAATGAGGTAATTCAGCTTCATGTGTTTATTATTCTCTTACTTTAATTCAAATATTTAATTACCCAGAACATTAACATTATTATTATCTACAATGTGAAAAATTACTCGCTGGTTTTCATATGAAATTTCAATGTCATTTTAGTTTTGATCACTCTCACTTGACCCGTCACTCGGCACCACTGAGAGGAGTTTACTTCGCTCTTCATTCTTCATCCCCCCATTGATGTGTGATGAGATTTGCTTGAGTCTTGACTTCACTAGGCTAAACTCTCCAATCTTTCTCAGCCTCTCTTCATACATCATGTATGTTATCTTTTTGTCCCTTCACTGGACTTTTTTCTAGTGTGTCCTTGGAGCTCAGCACAGGACAGAGCACTTAGATATGTCTTTCCAGGGCTGAAAAAAAGGGAAGGATCATCTCCCTTGAGCTGTAGATAATGCTCTTTCTAAAACAGCACAAGGGCTGTACTTTGCCCCAGAAGCATGTTTCTGGCTTGTGTTAAACTTAGATTCACCTGAGCCCTCCTGTCTTTCTGCACAGAGCTGCCTACAGCTCATCAGCCCCTAACCTGATCTGATGCCTGCAGTTATTGTTCTTCAAGGCCAGGGTTTGGCATTTACTCTTTAGTTGAACTTTAAAGGTTACTTAAGGACTGTTTCTCCAGTCTGTCAGATGCCTCTGAATGACACACCCATCTATCTCATCAGCCACTCCTCCCATTCCAAAATGAAGATACCAGTATCTTCTGCAAACTTGATAAAAATAGACTCTGTCCCATAGGACAGGTCATTAATGGAGATGTTAAACAACCATCTATTTGGTAAAAGGAAGGATTATCTCAAAACAAAAGGGGTGGGAAGTCTTTTTGAATAGAGCATTTTAAGATTAATGTGTTTACTTTGTATTTTACTTGATTCAGATGTTAAAGTCTAGAATAATGATACTGATTCTAATACTAGAATACTGTAAATTCACAATGGTTAATAATCTGAAGGTGTGCAAGAAAAATTAGTACCTCAAACAGTACTATTTTGTTCTGATGGCTAATAGATTAATTAATATCTTTGTTATCTAGTATGAATACATATTGTCCTGAAAGAGACACTCAAATAGAAATACATTTTTTTCCCAAAACATATAGTCTCATGGAAAAATATAAAAAACTAGAGTTAGGTAAGATGATAAATACAGTGTTTTATGACTCAAAGAGGATACCAATAGACTAAGTAATTATATCCCAGTAATATCATCTTTTAAGCTTGCAGAAATTACTATCATAAAGCAGAACCAAGAACATTTTGTAAGGCTTAAGCAAGAAACCAAGAAACACTCACAAATGTGAAAACTGGTAAGTAAATTTTGCTCTCCTCACTAAGTTGAAGGCCAATAATTTGTCCTTTTAGGTGTTAAATGTACATTATTTTTTTCCCTCTTCCTGTATTTCTGGGATGAAAAAAGATCAAAATTTTCCAAAAGCTCAAATGCTTGTTATGGCAGTATTTTCAAGCAAGATGACAGAAAAAAATATTGTGAGTCTTACAAGTGTATTTTTTTTCCTTTTTTTTTTTAATTTGAACTTGTTTTTTCTATTTTTCCAGCTAAAAGTTTTCTCATAACATGAAGAAAATTAAGCTAGGTTGGTAAAACCACCCAACATCACACAATATTTTTGGTCATGGACAGAGTTTCATCTATTGTGAGTATTGATTTATTTACTCAATTTATTTGTATTACTATATTAGTAGTAAATATGATTAACTATGGCAGGCTTTTTATCCTACTGAAAATAAAACTTGTTCCTGCTCTATTATTTTAATAGGGAAGCAATATAATCACACACTCTATCTTTAATTTATCATTTTAACACCGCCATATGAAGTACACGTGTCTTTAACATGCAAGGGCAGTCTTCTAAATATAGAAAAATTAAAACAATTTTCTCCACAGTAGTACTGTCAGACCTGAACCCAGCCTTCTGGGAATGTGACAGAGCCTATGCTGACCATCTTTTATATCTGAAAGAAAGGGGAAGGAAAAGAGCAGCTCTTAGAAAAAGATTTGGAAGCTGTCATCCTGCATGATGAATCACAATACTTTTAGGAGAGAAAAATCTCTCCCACCACCAGCTTGGCAGCGCTGCTGAAACAAATCTAGCCCAATATCAATCTTTAATGTGTAGCTCCCACAAGAAATTCTCATTTCAATCATTTCAATGGAAATTAGTAATTCCCAGAACATCAGGTTTAGGGTTTTTTTGGGTCACCAGGTCTCTCTCACTTTTCTGCATATACATGTTGGAGTGCACTTGTACTCTTGTTTTGATTTGAGGAGTCACACTATGATTTGAGGAAATGACATCTCATTAAAAATAAGAAATACTTCACTCCTCAGTAATCTGATAACTTCTCTGTCATTTCACAGCTCCTCCTCTGAGCTCTATATGCTTATTATGCTGTTCCAAAATGACTGTCAACAGGAGAAGGAAGGGAGTATTTTGGGATTTGAGCTACCAGCCTTTCTGTTTGAACTTAAATGTTGGCAAGGCAACTGGAGGAAAGTTGGAAATTATTTTTTAAAGAAAACAAAAATGATAAGATGGTGGCATATATTTTAATCACATTAATTTCTTTGTAGTATGTTGAAAATGCTAAAGTAATCTCTGCTATAATAACCTTCCTCATGCTGCAAAACAGCAAAACTGTACAACTTAAATGTTCCCATAATTATTTTTTAGCCTTTCCTGCTATGAGAGGCAGCTTCCCTTGGTCCTTGGCCTGGAAGTCTATTAGGAGCAGTTCACAGCCTACAAATCAGAGAGTTAAAAAGATGGCAGTATTTATATTTGCCATTGGCAAATTGGTCCATGAGGTTGAAATTCCCTTAGAAAGGGGGAACATTTTCTCCGTGTCTTTATGTTTCACAGCTTAATTCAAGACTTTTTTTGTTTTGTAGCTTTCACCTACAATTCATCTAGTTCACTGTCAGCTGTTAAATCATAGATATGCTGATGGTTTGTTGTACACACATCTCAGTTTCTATCTCAAACCCCAAAAGTGTTAATTTGATATGAAGAAATAATATTTTTTAGCTAAAAAAGCTGAAAAGGATTTTTTAATGTCATGATTTCTTATGTTTAGAGATGTAACTTTTTTTTCGTCTCTATTGCCAGTCTCATTCTTAGCACTTCTAATTCCATTCCTGTTTTTGCTCAGAAAACACAATGCAGATGTTTAATGTGTCTCCTTTTTGCTCATGGATTTCACAAAATTCAGGAAAAATAAGAAAGAAAATTTTGCACTTCTTTCATGCATATATCATCCCAGATATAGATAGTTTCCACATCCCTGGAGGAAATGGGTTTTGTATGAGTTTGAAAATCGTGAAATTATCTTTGTTTTGCTGTAAACTCATGGACACCTTTGGAGATTAAAATAACATGCACAAAGAAGCTGAAGGGGAATAAATAAAGGACACAGGCCATATCCTTGGAAATAAATTTGATACTTGATAATGGGAAAGGAAATTACTTATGATATCGATGTCTGAGATTATCTCATTTTGACCACTGTCATGGCAGAAAGACTGAAGAATAATATGTATCAGCACCAGTAATATGAAATCAGCCAACGGTGCATAGGGAAACACCACCCCCCCACCCCCCCCCAAATAATACAACATTTTTTTCTTTACTAGGAAGTACTATCAGCTGTCCTGGAATTTCGACTTCTTGCTTAGAGATTTTTCTAATATTTCTGCCATTGTCATGGCTTTCTAACTTTTTAAACTAAATTAAGTTAAAGGAATCCTCCTAGTAGGAGTAACATAAAAAAATTTAGAAATATGATAAACAAGCTTCACTGGCATAATTAATAAAAATGAAGGATTTTCTTCATTTAATTTTACTGATCAGTTAAGACAGAGATATAAATTACATGTATCTACCTTCATGTTTCATTAAGTTTAAATTACAGAACAGCTTGCCAGTCTGCCTGATATTCAGTGGATGAGGGGAGGTCATTGAACATTTTATGCTTTTATTTTTCAAGGTGTTTGTTGTGATGTCCCATAATACCCTTATAGACACATTGCTGAAATATGGATTAGAAGAGGAAATACGGGTTGTTGGAAAATTAACAGACCAAAATCATTCTGATGAACCCAACTGTAGACCAATTAACAGTGTTGTATCTGAAGCTTTGATTCTAAAAGCAAATACTTCTTAATGTCTTCATCAGTTACATGAAGTGCATTTTTAGCAATTTCAAGGTGACAAAGTACAGTGAGTATTCAATGTTCATATTCATGCTAATCAGAAGCAGAGGAAAGGCCAGAGAAGCAAGGAGAAAGGAGTTTCATGACTCTTGTCAAAACTGAACACAAAATTTTGACCCTGACCTGGACAAAGACCTATAGTAGAACTCAGAGTGTTCGTTTCTTTCTTTCTTCTGAATGCAGTGTTGCTGCCTTCAGTTGGAAACATAAAAGAGTGGCCCATGTGGCCCAAGTTCCCTTACAGCCATTCCAAGGCCCTGATGTCCTCTTTGACTCTCCTCAGTCTATGAGTAGCCACTCCATTGCCCCCTACCTCGAAAATCACTAATAGGAAGAAGTTTGAGAGTCATACCAGGCTAGTAAGCTTCCTGGTGATGTTCTTAGCCCAGGCCCCAGGAAGGGAGCACATGTCCCTGTTGGTTGGGGCTGATTGGATTACTTTGCTTGTACATGCAGATTTTTGCTTGGCCTGATAAACAGTCTTTACCTCAATCCACATGCTTTTCACTTTTACCTTTTCATTGCTTTCCCTATCCCATTGTGGGTGAGTGAGCGAGTAGCTGTTTGGGGTTTAGCTGCCAATTGTACTTAATCTGCAGCAGCATATAAATTTTTGATGGTTCTGTGATCAACGAAGCTTTTGCACTTTTAAGCTCTCTTTTTATGAAATTAGAGATTTTTTTAAGATATGGCAAATTGATTTTTCTTTTATTCAGACCTAAATATAAATTGCATGTGATTTATAGGCTTCTTAAATTCTTCACTATAATTTTTCTCCCACAGTCTCTATCTTTTCACAATTGGAGACTTGTATATATTTCTAAAGCTTCTCCTCTAAACAGTTTCCCAGCAGATTAATATTCAATTTTTTGAAATGTGTCCAATATTTCAAATGAACTGCAGTTATGATAAATTATCTTTAAGTTCATTCTCAGAAGCTAATTGAATAATTCAGGCTGATGGGCACCTGGAGATGTCTCCAGCTCCAGCCTGTGCCCCTGTGCAGAGTAGGCTCAGATGTGAGGGCAGATTAAATTTTTCAAGGCTTCACCCAGTCAAGGCAGGAAACCCCCCCAAGCAAGCGATGGCCCAAACTCCCGGGCCTTGGCTCCATGACTGAGCTCTCCACATAGGAAAAAGTCTTCTTATCTCCCTCCAGTCTAATTGTTTAATGTTTCAGCTTGTACTACTGCCTCTTGCCCTCCTACTATGTACCGCATGAAAAGCCCGCCTATATTTCTTCCTCATTTTGGTGCTGGGGATGCTGCTGAGTGTACCCAAAAGCTTCTCTTCTCCCTGCAGAACACATCTCGACACTGCAAACTTTCCTCACAGGGAGATGGTCTGAGGTCCTTCTTGGCAGTTTCTGCTAATTTAATTCTGGTTCATTTAGACCCAGAACTGGACACCATATCTAGATGTGACATATTAAGTGCTGGTTTTAGGGATTTAGGACTTCACAGGTTTCACTTGTGACCTAACTACTCAGGTCCACAGAAGCTGGCTTAGCCTTCTGGTTTTCCCCTTGCTGTCATCAGCATACTTCAGAAGAGTGCTCACTGTTTTCTTCCTCAGGTCACTGAGAGATGTTCTGTAGGGGAAGTCCCAGAATAGACCCTGTACTACTGCACTGGTTTCCAGCCTCCAGGTAAACTACAACCCAATTAAACATGGTCCTGTGAGCCCCATCATCCAACTTGTTATTACTACTAGTAAGTAGTTTTTACATCACACCTCTGATCTCCTAACATGGATACAGAAGCACTTCAGCAGACAGTCTAATAAACCTTGTTATAGTCAAGGTAAATACCAACTGTGTCCACAAATCCTCTAATTTTACCACCAGTGGCAGTCAGGTGAAAAATCTGTGCTGATTGCTTCCAATCACTTTCTTCCTGAATCCTGAAACCTGATCCCATGAGACTTACACTATGATTCTTCTTGGCACCAAAGTGAAACCAGCTTGTGTCTGTAGTTTCTGCAATGGTTCCTTCTGAAATTCATAGATGCATAGAATATTTTCTTTCCTGCAGTGGTTGAAAATTTCCCCCAGTCTCTTTGATGTAGGAACAAACACTTGCTGTAGTTATTTCAAGAAGGTTTTGTCCTCTTTGCTGCCCCGATGAATGTTCTGGAGAGTACTCCTGCCACAGTATGCTTAGCGGCCTCTCCTCTGTCCCTGAAACAACAGTCTCTCATCCTGTCTTTTGTAAATCCCATAGATGAGCTTTACACACCCAAGCTGCTGCTTCACATACTACAACATTGATACAGTGTTGCAGTTTCACATGGAGTTTGGTCTGTCCTATTTGCTTCCAGACATTTGTGTAAACCTGCATTTGAGACCAGTGTCTCTTTGTCCTGTTTCCTCACTCCTAAGGTCTCCCTTGTTCCCGTCATCCTCTTCTCTATGCAACCTATCTGGATTTTCCTCCTGGACTGTGGCTCATAGTCTTCCTTCCTGGTCTCAGTAGTTTGAAGTACTTTTCATCAATTCAGCCAGTCCCTTGACTGTTGTGCTCTTAACATATTTTATCAGGTGTATCTCGTCTTCCCCTTGCAGTCCTTCATTCTCAACATAGGTTTTGTTGTGAGACCTGCATCCCTGCCATCAGCACCTGCCATGAGAGCAACAACTGACCCACAAAACTCATGCACTGGTCCACAGACCCTTTCCCTGTCATCTGCAGAATAATGGGGACAATATCCTCCTTTTATGTCCTGTAGCATAAATCTGGTTCTCCTTGCAGCAACAGGTCCTGCTGATGTGCAGGACCTCCCTGACACCATCAAAAAGGCCCTTCCCAGAAGCAGAGCTGAGACACTGCTGCAGAAACAGTCGCTCAACTAGATGTACATGGCAGCCACACAGCTGGAACTGTCTGGTGGAAGCAGCTTCTTGTCTCTACATGAAATGAAACCATGATGTATGTAGTACAGAGTCACTGCTGTCTGCATAGAAGAGCTCCACTATGAAATCTAGCCAGCTCCTACATCTGGATACTTCTTAAGCAGTAATTATTTTTGATTATTGCTAAAAAAAAAAAGTCCAGTAAAGCTCAGAAAGTAACTCATAGACCAGACCAACAGTAACCTATCTCTTACTAATAATTTTTCAGATAGACTGAAGAGTGACCAAAAATTTGTCTAATCTCTTCTGCATACAACAATATAAAGTGTTAACAATACCAGAAGTCAAACTATTTCACAAAGAAGTAGTAACCTTATATTTATATTATCCCTTCTTTAATAGAGACAGCGACTTCTTTTTTTCCTTAAAAATGGCTTTCACTGGAGGAAAAAGTTGTAGGAAAGAACTATTTATGGTAAATTGCTGTCTTAAAGTTAGTGGCGAATATTTTGAAGAAGATATCATGTCTATTTTCCCCTGTAAGTTTCATGGTATTTTTTTTACTTTCATAGCATTGATTTATGAAATGCTTTGTGTTATTGTATGAAATAACAAATAATTAAAAGAAATAAACCAAAATGCAAATAATAAAACAAGTAAAATTACCCTGTTGTGGGGAAAAAGATAATGGTAAAACTATTCCTTTGGAATGGGAAAAATACTGTATACCAAACACATTCTAGGGTTTAACAACTGATTATCTGGTATAGCTTGAATTTATGTATTGACAGTCACTGCAAATATAATTATGGTTTTATGTTTTACATTCAGTGAGATTAACCAAAACTGCACTTGAAAGTCCTTTGGTTATAACATAAAAGTATACTTTGTTTTCAGTTACCATTTGAACTTTCAACATAGTGTTTTTCTTTGAGCATAGATAAAAAGACAGTAAGTCATTCTGAGAAACAATATATTTTAAGTTTTTTAGTAGAACATGATGTATTACGCTACTGTGCCTGATATATAAATAGAATGAAGGACTAAAGCACTCTTTTGGAATGCTTTTGTCATCACATATTCCTAAATTGTTAGTTTTGTACACACATAGACGCACATAGACACACATATCTATATATCTATATATCTATAGATCTAGATATCTAAATGTATCTATCTATCTATCTATCTATCTATCTATCTATCTATCTATCTATCTATCTATCTATCTATATCAAAGAAACACAGAATGATGGAGTTTGGAAGAGACCTCTGGAGATCACTGCAGTTTTGAATATCTCCAGAAACAGAAAGGGAGGCTCCACAAACTCTGTGTGCAGTCTATTCCAGTGCACCTGTTCAGTAAATAAGTTTTTTTGATATTCAGGTGGAATTTCCTGTGTTTCAGTTTGTGCCTGGTGTCCTGTCACTGGCCACTACTGAAGACAATCTGGGCCCATCCTCTTTACACCTGCCCTTAGGATTTTTGTACGCGTTGATGAGGTCCTGTCTTGCTATAGGGTAAATTTGGGAGGAAACCTCCAAAGGGGGTTTCTCTGGAAAGCAAACCCAAATGGCCCCTGCCCCAGCCAGTCCAGGAAAAACTTCCTCAGAGAAAAGTGGAAAAAACTATTTATTTAACAAACAAAATACTTACAAGCAGAAAGAATGAATAATATGAAACAATAAAATGAACAATGAAACAATAAAACCTCTTGCTGCTCTGTCTCAACTGAGACAGTCTTTGCCGTGGGTGCAGCTCAGCTCACTCGGTCTGTTGTCAGTCCCAGCCCCTCCAGAGGTCCGGGCCCGGTGGGCCGCAGGTGCCAGCCCTCGGTGCTCCTCTGGGTTTTACAGTCTAGAGTAGATTTAAACAGCCCCAAGAAGAAAAAGGGAAAAAAAAAAAAAACCAACAAAAAACCAGTCCAGGGAACTTCTCTGCCTCAGCTAGCTAAAACTAACTAAAAGCAAAAAGATCTCTGTCCCACCGCTGTCCGTGCCTCTGGCGAACAGAAGTCCAGGCAAGAGAATGTATGGGAGTCAGGCAGTTTCTCAAACAAACTCTGCGCGTCTTGTCTCCCTGGTTCACTCTCAGAATCAGTCTTAGAAGAACAGAACTCAATACACAGCACAAACAGAATGGATGATTGGGGATACAAGCATAATAAAGTCACCCTAGGACTGGTCCCCTCTCACACACCTCTTCTTGAGGCTGAACAGGCCCAGCTCCCTCAGCCTTTCCTCATGAGAGAAGTCCTCCAGTCCCTAATCATCTTTGTAGACCTCTGCTAGACCTGTTCAAGTGGTTACTTGTCTTTATTGTTCTGAGAAGCCCAGAACTGGACACGGCACTCCAGATGTGGCCTCACAAGGACTGAGCAGAGGGGCAGGATCACCTTCCTTGACCTTCTGGCCACACTCTTCCTGATGCACCCCAGGACACCACTGGCCTTCTTGGCCACAAGGGCACTCTGCTGGCTTCTTGTCCACCAGGACCCCCAGGTCCTTCTCCACAGAGCTGCTTTCCTCTCTCTCTATACAGAGAGCAACACGGGAGCTAATAATATTTTTTCACTAATTGAACCAGGAGAGACTTTTGTAATATCAGGAAGCTGTCACCTGTGAAAAAACACTAGAGGATGAGCTCCTAATTTTTAAATAAGAAAAATTTAATAAAATTATTGATATTTGTATTTATATATGTATACATATTTATATATTTATATGCATATGAATATATATGTTCACATATCTAATACGTATTTTATAGTAAATAACAAAAATAAGAACATATATTATATATAATAAATATATTTATATATGTAAGAATAGACATATAGAAAAGAAAATATCAGTTGTTGGGTTGTTTTTGTAATTTAAAAATAAATTGTTATGTTTTATTAATAGAAATATATCACTTTGCCTAATTTAATTGGTGGATGTTCTTCATTCTTCATTTATTCTCACCTTGTTTTTCTCTATGAAAATAGAAACATAGCTAGTGGAGTAGTGAAAGCAGTATAAAAATCAATTGATGGAGTAAAATGTTATGGCCTTGAAAAAGAGACAAGATTAACAATTTATTTTGGAGTTAGAAAAACTGACATCACATAGTAATAGATTTGCAGACAGGTAATCTGGACTATTTTAACACAACTTCTGAGGAAGAAATAGAAGAATGGATATCTCCTTCCTTGTGTAACCCCAATTTCATTGTGTTTGAACTAACCCTAAAAGTTTCAGCCCTCGTAACCTGTTGCCACGTTAGGTCACCCTCAGATATACCAAACAGCATAATTCCCTGGATAGCCCAGTCTTTTTCAATTTCCTGACAGAATTCAATTTCAGTGCAGAAACTGAAATCCTGACCAAGATGGAAGCACTAGAAGTCAGAAGATATAAAATTAAATGAAACAACTATTTGAATCACTCACTTGCAGTGTTACTTGGGCAGATTAGAAATTTCTTTACTCTGTAGCCTTCAAACTGACGCTCTATAAACTGAAAAAAGTAATTCTTTTTTCTGTTAAAACTCAGACATAAATAAGTACTATATTATCCACTTTTATTAATATGAAGAATTAGTTCTTACACTTAATATTAAATAGCAGCTGTGAAATTATTTCTGCAGATTAACATTTTAAAAAGACTACGAGGAATGGTGACACTGGATACATTCCAACAACTTTTTATTTGCCTTTTAGGGATAAGTAGCATCAGAAGACTGGATAGCAGAATGAAATGCCGACACTTTCATTAATGGGTCTTGGCTTCAAATCTTCTCTAGACCAAACATAACTGAAAATTAACACCTGATGGCAGTCACTGAGAAGTGTAAAATGTATTAATTGTGAATTAGAAGATTTCAAGATTAAGAAAAAAGTTTCTTAAGCTACAACTTGGCATTCTAAAGTACTGTTAGTTTGATGTTCTTGACTTTTTTTTTTTCCCCAGATCATCTTAATGAAGACAGTTGACAGATAATTGGTATGGCAATTTGCTTGAAAATTATGAAGTTATCCTTTTACATCTAAGAGATAACAGGCTCATTTTCAGCTCTTTGAAAGTCTTTTCACCAGTACTGGTTTAAACACTGTGAGGAAAGATACGTATTTTCAATCTGTACTACTGACTGAAAAGAGTTCACAGTTCACAGCTAGATCCCAGGAGCTGTGAGTGTTACCAAACAAGCTATATTTCTTTAAGAAGTGGGGGAAGATGTCAGAATTTATTTTTTTTTTAGCTTTACCACAGTAGTGTATGATCACTATATTCATGGTTAGTGCTTAGTTTTGTACAGTGCTTAGTACAAGTGCTAGAGATAATGTAGTCACAGATCCCTAGATCTATGACTAATAAGTCTGGCGCCAGCTAGTTCTTCCTTGTTTATTTATGTCGTTATTAATATCTGTTAATAGATATCTTAGTTTTGAAAACAGGATTGTGAGTCAAAGCAAAGAACAATAAGTGAAGTAAATGGCAATATGATGACATATTTCAGATAGTCTCAATGAGAAAAGATTTACTGGATATTCATGCTTTGAGGAGAAATTCCCATGCATCCAATGCTGCTAATAAAGTAATATCAGAATTCCAACCTAATAAGTTGGTTGGAGAATTTATTTCCTGTTTTTTGCTGACAAGAGCGCAAACACTCTTTAGTAACTTCAATAGTAATATAATTATTTTTTCACTTGGAAATATAACATGCTGTGATTTTATTAAACTGTGGAATTTTATATTCTTGAATAATCCCCAAAAGAACAAAAAATTATTAAATATATTTGGGGAATGAGTAAGATTTTCACCTGCTTTCACTTGTCAAACATCTGGATTAACAGAGAAATGGACATCCCAACAGAAAAATATGCTTATATTGTCCAATAGAGAATTCTGGTTTTGGTTTATGTTTAAAAATTCATTTGGATTAATATTGAAGTCACTAGAAATGTGAAAAATATGGAATTCTGTAGGAAAACTTACAAAAAATAGGCAAGAGTAAAGTGCAGGATACACTGTACTTTTAATAGAATTTAAGTGTAAAGTGAAATGTGTCTTAGAAGTGATGTAATTTTTTATATACCAGACACTATTGACAGCTCAGGGTAGCCTGTCATGACATGATGGAAATGTTGTGTGTATAGCCCACAGTTTTCTAGATAGTAATGTTTTTAAAAAACACTATGTTTCTCTTGAGGGCATCGTTAAAATGAGGTTTCAAAAGCCTTTTAGATGAGTTTTTCAAACTCATGATTTTACTTGCATGAAGCAATGCTATAAGCAAAATTCTCTAGTAGGACACTCTGTAGGAGGAAGACATAGTGGGTGCTGGGGCAGAGCTTGAAATCTTTGAATTATTACTGTTAGGTCTGCTGTATCAAGTTTAATTTCACCTGTTTAGTTCTCATTAAATCCATCATTCAGAGCTACTTTCTGACAAGATAAATATGTTCATTTTCTGTTCTTTATATTTTGTCACAAGAAGATATATATACCACAAAATGAAATAATAATTTTAAAGCATGTCTCTGTAGATAAAATACTGCAATCTGCATATATCTTTACAAACTTCATCTGCATCAGTTTTTAGAAAGACTACAGAAGTATAAAGGTCTTACCCACACTATTGCTTTCTTTTACTAAACAAACTTAGTTTGCTTATGAGGAAATAATTATGTTAGAATCAAGTTAAAAATATAAAAAATTTCTAAGTTTTTATTTTTTGTTTGCACATTTTTGCTGGGAATAAAAAAGTTAATGAAATCCCACTAAAAAGCATAGCATGACCATGGTGTGCTGTCAGGTGGATGTTTGAAATGAAACTGAAGAGGAGTGTTTTCTTCTCTCTTTGTATACTCTACTATATGATCTAAAAGAGATTCAAAAAGCAATTCTCTGTTTCAATCGTCACAGGTGCAATTAGACAGTCAGATTATTATCATTTTGTCTGACTTTGATAATTATGATGCCACACATAATTTGGCGTACAGAATATTAAAAGTGTTAATAGAACTGCTTTTTAGGTTTTGAAGAGTTTGAGGTGTAACGACTTAAACTCTACTTTTTTATAGTATGGTCTCTGTTTCTCTAGAAAACAGCATATTCCTCACAATCTCCATCCTTGGAGATACTTAAAAGTCATCTGCCCTGGCTGAACCAGCCTGAGCAGGGTGATTTTACAAGATGACATTACAAAGTCCCTTTCAATTTCAACCATCCTATGGTCCTTTAGAAAAGTATTGACACATTGCCAGTGTAAGGACAGGTACACTGTCTTATTCACTTTTATATTTACTGTAACTCCCAAAAGAGAAAATGTGATGAAAAAGACAGGAATTTAGGCTAGAAGAAATTTATAGAAAATTAGTAGAACGTGTATATTTCTCTTTCTAATGGCCCCACATAAGTCTTTGTGTATGATTTCACCAGAAATTCTTTTTAAATCGCGGGTTTTTTTCTCAAATTCATGGTTTTCTGTGGTGATGAACTGATGACATACCACAGGTTACCCTGCAAAATATCTGTGAAAAACTGATAGTGTTTTCTGAAGCACACTTTGAGAGGTCCTGAATGTTCACACTCTTTAAGAGGTGGTAACTCTTGAAGAAAGTTACCTATCATAAAACACTTGATTTAACTTGAGATGCTCAAGAGCTTCAGAAAAAGAAACTACCATGCTAGATGTCATCAAAATAACACTTTTGAAGCTAAGTGCTTTAACATGTTACCATATACCCTGCCACAAAGCTAAAAGAATTGTTTGCCTCTGGCCAAAAAAAAAAAACCCTGCTTAGGCCACATATTTCTGAATCTCACTATATTTCAGACCAAGTGAGGGTTCAATTTTGGTGGTGTAGATACACAACTTTTTCCAAATGGACAGATACTAGATCCCTTTATAAACTGAAAAATATGAAAAGTGGGGGAAAATGATCAAAGAAACCCATCGAACTTATATTTGGCAATTAAATAATATTATGTTGTTTTAAATTTAAGTACTCAATGTCAAAAATTTTGCTTTCTTTTTTATACAAAAATGTTTTACTTATTTCAGATACAAGTTTAATTTTTTTATTCTAAACTAATATCTTTTTTTCATGTGTAGCTTTGTTCTTTCTCTGGATATTCTATCTCTCTTTTCTCTTTTTCAGACACTGCCTTAAAGCTGATGTCTTTGGCTTCCTTCTTTTGCTTCATTATTAGTAACTTCGGTGGTTTCTGTCTCAGGGTGCAAACTGTAGATTGAGCTCTCAACAGCCACATTTATTTTGTTCAGGTCTAAGGGCGTATGGTTTGGGAAAGGAGAGACAACAAAGAGGAAAATAGTATGAATTTTAGTTGATTTAAGTCAAGCTCCATAGAGGATTATTTAATCAACCAGAATGTCCCAAGGAGTCAGAGGGTGCCTAGATACACAGATTTATTTTTTTTCCCCCAAAGCTGATAAAGGAGATGTCAAGAGTTACGATGAAAATTCTACATAAGAACTTTGGTGGGCTTAGTTTCTGAATTAAATAATTCATTAATTTAATAAACTTTTTATTTACTTTCCCCATTAGCAAAAAAGCCCTCAAACCAGACAACCAACCTACCAACAAACCAACCTACCCAAACAAAGAAATAAAGAAACAAACAAAACCAAATAAAAACAAACAAAGAAACAAACCCTAAACTGCTTAAAACAGTCACTGCTTGGAAGTATTTTATATGTTAGTAAATTATGTAGCTTTCAATGCAAGGACAGGATGAAACCAGCTGCGGTTTAAGCCTACTCTTGAATTACATGCTGAAATCCACAACTAGACTTGTCAATGCATTGGATTCAGTCAAAAGGATACAGTCATGCAATTTCAATTCATTCAAGCCATTGTGGTTGAAGGCTTGTTTCAGTGAGATCAAGATTCCATGCTGTATCTACAAATGATTTTAAAAACCCTAAAACTTCATGCTAAAGTAATTTTTACTACAATACTTTTCCCATTTGTACTTTTCCAAATATTTTTGCCTACATGTCCTCCAGAAGCAATTAATAAAATTTTTATATTTATGGCATACATTTTTTTTTTCAGGAGACCAGCCATCTCCTTGGTTCTCTATAGCTACTGAACACAGTGGTTGCAGATACTTATTAGACAGACAGACAGACATACACACGCACACACACACACACACACACTCTCACCCTCGCATGCACCCATCTCCAGCCTCTGGCTGTGCAAAGGTCTCCCTAACAGCTTTGTTTTCCACATTCCCTCTGTGGCATGCCTTTCTTAGCTACCCTATTTACTCTTCCTTTTCTCTCCAAGCAAATTCAGGACTGATATCACAGCAAAGGCAAATAGAAAGAGTGGTGGAAAAGTATGTGGGAGGCAGTACCCACCACTCAAACTCAGCCACTCTGGTGACTTTGAGCAGCCAAGACTCACTTGAGAGATTTCCCCACAAATTTCACAGTTCTTATGCTTGAGTTCAAAATGCCACAGACCTACACAAGAGTTCCAGTTTTGAAACAAATTTTGAAACACTCTTTTCTTTGAATTTTAGTAGACTTGGGTAATATGTTGAACTTTTATTCCTTTTTGCTCAAGCTACAATGTAATACTAGGACAGTATTTAGTCTAAGAAAGGTAAGAGGCTGAAAAGAAGAAAGGAGGTGCTGAAGCAGGAATGAAAAAGAGCATGTTCAGGAAGGACAGGAGTATTTTATTACAGAGGAGTGCAAGGGGTCAGACTTCAGACTGACTTTTTACTCTTGGAGAAATTCTGACTTCCTGGCAACACAGTCTGTTTAAAAGGATTCCAAAATTTGTTCACTTTTCTTGACCCTTGAGGACTTTTTACTGGCAAAATGTATGGTAACAGCATGATATCATTCACACCTCATAAGCAACAACAGTCTCATGGTCTCCTATGAATATTATTTTCTCTCTATATGCCTGCCTCACCCCCTTATCAAATAACAAAAATAGAGGGACGGAACATATACCACTATAACTATACAAGAATTAAGGCTCTGGATTTGTGTCTCACAGAATGCCAGTATTTCTCTTTCATTAGTGTGTTATTAAACAGGTTTCACTTCTAGAAGACTATCTTATTTCAGCTATTTGTATTACATATTCTTAAACTAAATTAACTCAGCAACCCTGGATATAAGTAATGACAACACAGTAGCTTGATTTTGCCATATTAAAATTAAACTTAAAAGCCATACTATGGAAATACAACCCCACTCTTTGCCATGACTGATCTAAGCTGCACAAAAGAAGAGTGAGGCTTCAGAACACTTGCAGTACATTGATTACATCATTGTATGGGGGAACATGACAGAGGATGGTTGTGAGAAAGGGGAGAAGATAATCAAAATCCTCCTGAAGGCCAGTTTTGCCATAACACAAAGTAAGTTCAAGGGGCCTGCCCAGGAAACTCAGGTTTTAAGAGTAAAATGGCAGGATGGACATTGTCAGACTCCAAAGGATGTGTTCAACAAAACAGCAGCTATGTCTCCCCCAGCCATCAAGAAGGAAACTCAGGCTTTCCTAGGCTCTGTGGAATTTTGGAGGATGCATGTTCCAGATTGCAGTCAGACTGTAAGCCCACTCTATAATGTGACACAGAAGAAGAGCTGTTTCATGTGGAGTCCTGAACAACAACAAGATTTTGAACAAATTAAATAGGAGACTGCCCATGCAGCCACCTGTGGGCCAGTAAAGAGAGGACAAGATGTGAAAAATGTGCTCTACACTGAGCCAGAGGGAGTCTTGGGACTCTCCTGAAGTCTCAGGAGTTACTAAGGAGAAGTACCTGAGAATGACCCCTGAGGATATGGAGCGGGGACTACAAAGGATCTCTGGCCTGCTACACCCCAACTGAAAAAGAGGTGCTGGCAGCTTATGAAAGGGTGTGAGCTGCTTCAGAAGTGACTTGCACTGAAGCACAGCTTCTTCTGGCACGCTGACTGTCTGTGCTGGGCTGGATGTTCAAAGGGAAAGTCCCTTGCACATCACACCACTGATGCTATGTGGAGTAAATGGATCACGCTAATTATACAGAAAGCTTGAATAGGAAACTGCAATAACCCAAGATCTTGGAATTCATCATGAACTGTCCCAAAGGTGAACATTTCAGACTATCTTCAAGGAGAAGAAAGTTGAAGGCACACACTGAGGAGCTTGGGCCTATCATTTAATCAGCTAACAGAAAATGAAAAATTATACTCTCTCGGTATCAGTAGATGGTTCAACCACATTGAAAGCAATGGGCAGTGGGACCTTCAAACATTGGATTTAATTTGGCTAAGGCCACCTGGTTAGTTAACACTATAGGCTCTACTTGTCAAGCTGGCACAAAACCTCCATGTAGTGTAGAAGGGGACAAAGTCCCTGTGGTACATATGAGTAATGTTTTAGGGAAGACAATTGGATTAGTCCTGCCTTAAACAAAGGGAAACCCGTCTATGGTGCACTCTTTGCTCAAGGACCTGGATGCACTTAGTGGGTAATGCAGAGGGGTGAGGAAACACAATATGTACTTCAAGGGGATTTGATTTTTGTGTGAGAACAGCCTGCAGTGTTGAATTGTATGTTATTTGTTACTGAATGACACTGGCACTGCATGCCATAATTACCACAGACAATGAGGATGGACTGCACCAGGTACACCAGTCATGAGTGCCTGATGCAGCTCTCAACCACACAACAGCAAACCAGCCCTCCTGCCCTGGAAGACATCTAGGATGGATGGATAGAACCCAAATCATGGATTTAATGATTTCAAGAGATCTCTTGAGGGGCTAGCCACTGACCATGGAAATTACACCTGTGCTTGTCTATCATCTCTATCTCTATCTCTATCTCTATCTCTATCTCTATCTCTATCTCTATCTCTATCTCTATCTCTATCTCTATCTCT
>VZUI01088376.1:0-14990 GCA_013401135.1 Cettia cetti | reverse complement strand
GCACAGCCCGGGAGAGGCTGTCCCAGCACCTGATCCACTCGGATCCCATCGCACAGCCCGGGAGAGGCTGTCCCAGCACCTGATCCACTCGGATCCCATCGCACAGCCCGGGAGAGGCTGTCCCAGCACCTGATCCACTCGGATCCCATCGCACAGCCCGGGAGAGGCTGTCCCAGCACCTGATCCACTCGGATCCCATCGCACAGCCCGGGAGAGGCTGTCCCAGCACCTGATCCACTCGGATCCCATCGCACAGCCCGGGAGAGGCTGTCCCAGCGCCTGATCCGCTCGGATCCCATCGCACAGCCCGGGGGGGGCTGCCCCGTGGGCCGCTCCGCCCGGGTGCCGCCGGGATAGGTAGGGCGGCACTGGGAAGCGGGATGAGGTGCTTTCCTTCTTCCGCAGGCGCTCCCCGGGACCTGGTCGTGCTCCCCCGGAGCTGCCCGGAGGTGGCAGAACGCTCTGCCCCGGCCACGGGCGGCCCCGGGAGCAGTGGGGCAGCCTTGCGGGAGCGCCCGGCGCTGTCCCCGAGTGGTTGTCGCAAGTCCCCGCCTCGGGCGGCGATCGTGTTTTTTACCTGCGTCAGGTGACTCCGTGCAGAGTTACAGGCTTATTTCATGCCTTTGACAAAACGGGCTTTGTACCTGTTCCCGCCGGGGAGGTTTTGTTACCTCCTCCGGCAGCAAAGGCGTAGCTCTGCGGTTTCAGAGGCCACCTGGGGCACCGTGAGGGGACTCTTTCCCCGTCAATTCGCCAGCGAACGGGGCTGCCTCTCTGCTTGGCCAGGAGAGGAGAGCAGGGGGTGGCGAGAGCGGCCTCGGTGACATGTGCGGATGTTACACAACGAGAACTCCGCAAGAGACAGGCAGGACCAGTTCGGGTCGGTGTCTCTCTTCAAGAGACCCATTAGCCTGGAGAGCGTGTAGGTGCTTGCGCTGGATGAGTTCATCGACAGGATTCACTCAGGGTTCACCGCTGACACTTCAGAGGATTGCGCTGTCATCCTTTGTTAGCTCACGTTAGTTTCTGTCTGACAGATCCCGGCCATGTTCGCGTTTTTGGTAGTGCTGTGTCAACTGCATGTGACGACGTTCGCGTTTCCTCACTGCCCAGGGAGATTAAACAACTTGAAGCAACCTCAATGGAATGACGGTAACTTAGTTTCAACGTGACTTTGTGCTTTCCAAAATAGTTTCTAACTTTGTTGCTTTAATTTTTTTGCTTGTTGTTGTTTTGCGTTTTGTGGTTTTTGTTGTTTGTTTGGGGATTTTTGTTTGTTGTTTGTTTTTTTGAGTTTTTGTGTTTTTTTTTTTTTACTTTATGGAAAAATAATGAAGCTGTTTTATGCTTAATGGTAGGTTATTTTAATATCTTGTGGTAAAATGATTAATGAGTGACTTTGGTATTAATATCAAGTATTTATTAGATCTAGTGGTAAATACAGATTGGGACAACAGAGCTTTTTTCAGGCCTCTGGGATTATTGTGGTTGATATAACCAGAATCGTTTAAGCAACATCAAAATTCAAAGTTTGAAACCTCTATTAAGATAGCATTGTTTTGGTACTATTAGAGCACATCACAGTCATATTTGTATATCTGAAATTGCAAAATTATATTTAAAAGGGTTCATTTGATTGGGTTTTTTTAAAATTCATGTTTTCTCCCAATACCAGACTCCCTTACAACATGTGGAAAGCTTAAGCATAGTGCTACTTTTGCAGTTATTCCCTGTGGAGGGAGAGAAGTGGAGAGGAACTCATAAAAACAAACAAGTTCCCCAGAGGGACTCAAGTGCTACTAAGCAAAGCCATGTGACGCTTAACATTTTAAGCATCAGGGCTTCGGAAAGGAATTTCTAACTTAGCTGTCCAGTCTTCTCAGTGGACAAGGAGTGCTGAAACCTTAAGACAGAATTTACAAAGTCATCACAACGAGCAGGAGGCTCCTTCAAGGCAATATGTGGAGCAGAAGCCATGGCTAGCAGAAAAATGCATGCGACAGACAATTTTTTTTAAAAAATCCATATTGCGCTGGGTGTAAAACGTCAGGCTGCCTCTTTCCTGCGAGCTCCTGTGAGAACTTTCTCTTCACAATAGGCCCAGACCGCTTCTCCTTTAAAGACAGAGCTGGAAAGAGCCCAGCCCTTTATCCAGCAATTGAGCAAGTAGAACAGTTGCCAGGGGTGTGAGGTACCTGCATTGAGAGGCCGCCCTTCAGCATTTTCTGAACAGCTTTTACCAGCAGAGCTGCTTTACTGAGCACGTTGTGTGGCTGCATTTTTAATTTAATGTTGGACATCCTAAAACTGCATGGATGATTTTATCAAACCAAGGACTGCAGAACTGCATCCACAATTCAAATCCGTCTGTTTCATTCTTCAAATACTGTTTTAGCAAGTAAGTTGGAGACATGGAGATACACGACAAAGTAAAAAAAGAACAGATAAATGGATAAAAATTCTTGAAAAGAAAAAAAATGATCCATGTATCCCAGGGAATTGAGGGTTCTAGGCTCCAGGCAGCCTGCTTATACATTTCATTTTAAACAAAATGCATGAGTTCTCTAAGTTAATTCAAAGGACAGCTAATACTGCTTGCATGGTAAAGAGTGAAACATTGCCAGAAGACTGAAGTTACTTTTGTCATTTGCACTGAACTAAGAATATTGATTTTTTTTTTTCCCTTTCCACTTGTGGGTTTGAGAGAGTTTTGATTTTGGCTTATGGTTTTTTTGTCGTTGTTGTTAAGTCCTTTTCTCTGGTTACTCTTTAGGTATAGTATAAATATTTTAAGCCCAGATTTTCTTGCAATTGCTTTAGAATAACAAAAACAAATGCATATGCACATGTGTAGCTATTTCAGAGTGTAACAGTATGCAAATTATAAAAATATATGCTGTAATATTCCTTAAATATACTATAATATTAAAGACATAAACAATCAATATGTAAGTTATGCTGCAGTTTTCTCAGTTTTCAGAGAGCAACGCGTTCAATGAGATACCACTGCAAGATCTAACAGTAACTATTAGGGTGAAAATTCCAAAGCAATATGATACTCTTGCCAAACAGGCTAATGAGAACACAAAGCTAATTTGCAGCTGAATAACTTTATCCTGAATCTCATCTCCTTTTTTAGCCATCCAGCTTGATATGTAACAATGCTGTTTCTGCATTACACTTGCAAAAATAATCTAGTCATTTTGCTCAACCAAATAGCCTGAATTTTATGGACATGGATTAGGCTTTCACTAGAAACCTAGTTTTGTCCTATAACTTCTTTTTTTCTTTTTTTTTTTTCTTTTTTTTTAGTAAGTAGCAAGAGCAGGCTAAAACTTGACTATGGAAAATGCCTACTAAGGAAATGCATTCCTGTATTCCAAAGCCTTCTATAATTTCACTCACTGCTCTGGAATCTCACATCTTACTCCATGATGCTTCATGGAACACAAAAGAAGAGAAGAAGTAAATTACTTCAGAAATGCAAGTTGTCAGTAAAATTCATATCATGGACAAATTTAAAACAAATAAACTTGGCAATATGGCACCTTTACATAAAGCTTGGTGCCACTACTGTGAAAAGAGAACTGTAGAATTGTAGAATGAATAGGAGTCTGCTGATGTGATTTAAAAACTAAATTCTGTAAATAAAATTTGGTACTCAGAGATACCAGAGTATTGATAAATTTATATTTGGGTTTTCCTTCTCCCACCCTTGCCTTCTTATCCCAATAGGTCAGGGTGTCACTTACTTTGGATCTGGCTGAATTCTGCTTTATGTGACAATTACTCTGTTCTTAAGAGCTCCAATAAATACTGATGCTCACATCCCAGAAGGGGTCACACCAAAATTTGACCAACAGTTCTGATGACAATCAAATTCTCTTGGCCAGAATAAGGAATAGCTGAGATGGCTTATGAGAAAGGCAAATATGTTTATTTTATGTTACATAGTTAGAAAAGATAGTAGTGAAGAAGACATTTTAGGAGGAGACCTTGATACTTCTTTCCCTTGTATGTAGCAGAGAGATGCTAGGAAAAGAAACTATCCCAATGTGCTCCTTTAAGATCTTTACCATTCTTTAAAAATACCAAATTTAGCCTTCCTAACTTGTTTTAAATCAACTTGATTTTTTTTTTATTAGTGTTCACATCTGCAAGAGAGGCCAATTTATTCATTGGACGACATCTTCTGAACAACAGATTTGATTTTGAAGCATTCACAGATGATAACCTGGAAAGGGAATGCTATGAAGAACTGTGCAATTATGAAGAAGCAAGAGAAATTTTTGAAGACCCTGATAAAACGGTAGCAGCTCAAATTGAATTTAATATAATGAGGGAGGTTATTGGCTAAACAACATTATTTTTATACACAAATTATTGTAACATAAATTATTGTACACCAGTATTGTAACTCCTCTAATACAGCACTGAGAGATGACTACCAATTTTGTTCTAAAAGTAAATATCCTAATTACATGGAGTTCTTGCTTTAGATACACAGTGAATGCACTTGAATATGTATTATTGTCTCAAAGACTTTAGATGTGAACTTTAATTCTGCAAAGAAATAGAAATGAAGCTTCAGACGTCCCACTTGTGGATATTCCTATATTTTCAGACTTCTGGATGTTTTAGTAACTTCTCAGCATCCAATTTAAATGTTTCATATGCTCTCTGTATTAATTGCCTGATTGCATCCTCGTGTCATGCCAAAGAAACGTTTTGTAAGAGGCCAGTATGGAGCAAATCTGCAGTTCAGCTATTGCTGAGTATTCCTATAGCACCATATTCTAACTCCCTACCTACACATAGCTGAGAAGAAACCTGGTGTGTATATATATAGATATAAAAAGAAACAATAAGAAACCTTTCAGCTCGATAAAGGAATGTGAGGATTGTCTGAAGACTGGTTGTTGCACATGCAGCAAGAATCTCTTTGTGATTCTAGGTGTGGTCTGCAGAAAGAGCAAGGAAAACGCTCCTGTTCTAAAGGTGGAAGTGTTAGTTTGCCATTGCTAACACTTTCCTAAGAAAAAGGTCAAATTGTTAAACTGAAATCTTGCTGGAGTCTTTTGTTAGGTGGAAAAAGTGAAAATTATAATTCAACACATTTAAAGCCTGATGGTCACAAAAATAAAAGTTTTTCTCTTAAATGAATCCCAGTATTTTTCCTAGCTCATATGAACTGAAATACAGTTCATGCAAATATTGGAATATTAAGAACTTAACTTTGCCTCAAACACTGTTTTGTAGGGATTTGCAAAAAAATAATTTAAGCTTTTTTTTTTTTTTAGTGTCAAAATATACCCTAACTTCTATTGTAATCAGGCAGAAATATGAGGTAACACTGGACAGTTAAACACTTTTTTCTTTTACCAGCTGGGATCTGAGAAATTTTAATGCAAAATTGTAGAAAAAAAATATCATGGGATGACTAAATACAAATCCCTTAGCAGGAGTTATTTCTGTATATGCCATTGTTAAATTCTGCCCAAGGTACCATATTAAATATAAGTCAATAAGCCTGTCACTTATGTATCTCATATAAATCTGATACTTTTTTGGGTTTTACAGATGGATTTTTGGAAAGATTATTCAACTAAAGGCCCTAGAATACAAATAGGTAAGTCATCTTTTTACTTTTTTATTATATTGCAATATTTTCTGATTGTTATAACAGTACATTCTTAGTAGATCATGCATTCAGTTAAGGAAATAAAAAATTATCTTTTTACTGAAGATCACTGTGAACTGTACAAATTAATAATATTATCTATATTATGTATATTTAATTATCTGATATGATAAAACTGAAGCATCTTAAAGTGTGATCCATTATGGATCTGTAGGTAAAAACTATAATTTCCTTGACCATTTATTTATTACACAATTGGTAAACTTTGCAGTAATTCTGTGGCTTCTCTCTGTGGTTTGGTTTTGTTTTTTCTTCCCCCATTTCTTTAATAGTAACATATAACAGCCAGATTTAGGCTTAGTCTGATGCCAGATATTTAATAAAAAATGGTCAGTTGGACTTGAGGAACGATCTACAACCTGGTCAAGGTCACAAGTACATGAAGGAATATTTGGAAGGCATTAGAAGACAGGCATCTCAACAGTTTGATGTAAAGAAAAGGGAATATTGGCTCCCTTTTGATCTAAGCTGTGAATGATACTCTTGGGCTGTGTTGCACACATTTATGGCTTCTTACAGCAAGTTAGACGTTTGTGGAAGGAACAGCCTGATAGCAGTGCAAAAGCAGTGTTTTCCAGTGTAAACTGCAGGCTGGGCAGATGGAAAGAACACATAATGAAAATCACCAATGCTTTCTCTCCAGGTGAAGAGGCACTACAAAAGATTAATGTCACGGGACTGCTCATCAGCCTGGTTGCTGCTGGAGTACTGTTGGTTATAATTGCACTGATTATCTTCTACTGCTGCAAGAGCAGATGCAAATCAAGGCAACCACCAGGGTAAGGCATTTGACTGCTTGAAAAACCCAAACACACACCAAAACAAACTCTTGCTTAAGAGTGGCGTTTAAAAATCACTGTGGGTTGGTCTAACTGTATTCTCAGAAAATCCAGTGGAAGTTCTAGTTCTTACTTGCCTAGCAGCAAAGTTAAGTGAGCACCAGAGGTAGTTATGCTGCAGTTAATAACAAAAAACCTCTAATATTGCACACCCAAACCTTTGGGTTTGCTTGTTTTTTTAATGTATGTGCATGGGTGTGTGTGTTCTTGTTTTTAAAATATTCTTACCAAGATGATGGAATAATTTTAGTAGGTGGGGACCTGAAATGGGAAGCCTAACATGTTCTGTTGGAGCCTTCAAATAAGCTGTATGCTCTTCATGGCATGTGCTATACCTCAGATGTGAAGCAGTTGCAGTAGTAGATGATGAAGCAGTTTGAAGGAAATGCTTTTTTACCAAGTCCCTACTCCTGAGTGCTCCTTTGTCCTAAACCTGAGAGGAATATAAGAGGAATCTGTGCTTTCTCTTCCCTATAAGTTTCACATCACTGAGCTATTCTTACCCTGTGGCTTGGAGGGAGTATTTGGCTTCTGGCCTTTGCGATCACTGAAGGCATGCTTTCTTCTCTTGTGGGCTTGTTTGGGCTTTTGTTTCTTTTATGACTAAGACTTTATCTTCTTGCTTCCCTTTAATGCAGAAGTTTCCACTTACCTGCTGTTGCTTTTGTTTAGGTACTTGGACTATGTGAGAAGCAGAAGACGTAATTCAGCCACCATCTTCAGGAGGCATGAAGAGTTTTCTTTAAACCCCCTTCCTCTCAGAGCTGACGACTCAGGACTGCCCACTTACGAGCAGGTGGTGACATCAGATGGACAGCACAGCGTGCCCCCACCCCCTTACCCAGGGCCCCCCAGAGATCCACGCCTCTTCCAGAAGTCCATGTCTCTTCCTGGCCCCTAGTCACAAGCCTCCTGCTTGTGATTACTGCAACATAACATACTTTTGAAAAAGTGTGTGCTACCTTGCATATTGCAAGATGATTTACAAAAATGTGAAAGATCTTTTGGACAACTAGGAACGAGTCAAGTTCCCATTTGGGAAAAGAGGTCACCTGCTGCAAAGGTTGCAGGAATGGTCTTAGCACAAAGTCACTGTGCTAAGAGGAGATAATGTGTAAAGAGCAAGTCTTGTACTGCCCTCTTCCATATGAGCCATCCCATCAAACTATTGTTTCATTAATAGTTTCATCTTCTTTTTCTTCAGAAAGAACAGTATTTTAATTGATCATATTGACATTAACCATTTTTTGTGGCTTAATACTTTAAACCACCATAAGAAGTCTTTGTTGTCAAACAACAAACTTTGTTGTTTGATATATTCACTTCCTTGCTAGGTGAATTTTCTATTCGTTCTTGTAATAGATTTGAGTGTGAAAATTATTTCATGACTTGATCTTTCAAAAAAAAAAAAATATATATAACTGCAACTGGATTACACTGGTTTGTTTTAGACAATGCTGGTCACACGACTTAATTTGTTGTATCTTTATGATGATAATTTTGCATCAAAAGGAAGCATTCATTACCTGGCACACTACCAATGCACACAAAGTATACTTGCAACAAATTGTTTTGATGTTCAACAGTAAATACCAGGTCAAAGAGAGTAAATAGAATACTGTGGGCCAGTGGATGTTCAGCAAAAAGCTAGAGAAGTGTCCCTTTTTAAGAAGTTACCTACATTTCACAGCTAATGGATCTTTCGTTGCTTAAAAGCTGAAACATAGGGAGAGACATTTAACTTTCAAACCAAAGCCCAAACTACCCCCTAGGAGCTCTTTAGTAAGTGTGTCTTACACTACAGGGACAACAAAATGATACCTTTAAGTAGAATGAAACATCATATTAGATCAAAAATCAGGAGTCAAGAACTTCTGGGAGTTATTGGTTCACGTGTCAAGACAGTTTCTGTATCTACAGCTGCAGCCACTATTGATTTTACATCTTATTAAAATATCAACCCCCACATTCTGCAGCCTATGGATCTTGCTGAGCAAATTGCTGCCCACCACTGGTGTCCCTTGACATCCTTACCACAGGAAGCCATAGCAAGGGTCTCACAGGAAACATGTCAGGCTGTTTTCTTGTTTGACAGTGGCTGTACAGTTCAGGCACACACAATTAAGTTTTTTAAGAAGAAACAACCCCCCCCTTTTCTCCCCCCTCATTGAGTCAATGCTGACAACAGCAAATCACATTTCAATCTGGTGCCTATTCATAAAGTTAAAGGATTAAAGATTGAAATGAATATGTAATATTTCACTGAATCTTACTGTTTTTAGCATACTAGAAGCTACAGTGTTGTTGAGTGAGATGCAGAAAATTGGTCTGAGATTTTCAGTCTGAAAATGTCTTTGTAAAAAGGAAAACACTCCAAATCATGGAATATAAAGAGGGTACACTGACAGTGCTACACAATGAGGTCTTGCTCTTTGAAGAACACATGCAATGCAATTGATAGCAGTGCTGTTGGTGTTCCTGTTCACAAAACTTCACCACCAAATTTGGCTTTTGGTGAGTCACAAATCTCTCTCCAGATTCTTTTTTTGTTGAGAGATGGGGGAATCTCCATGTTGGGATTCACTTTTGCCCTACTTGTAAAAGCATTTTGAAGTTCTGTAAGACTGAAATAAATGAATTGTATGAGGCAACTGTTGACAATCAAAATACAAGGTTACAAGAAGCTATGCAATCATAAGCTTGCCAAAACATTCTCCCATATTTCCCTTTCATTTAGCTAACAAATTTTAAATTTTTTAATGTGTATTTTGAGCTCTAGAGCACACTTTTACCTAGACTATTCCTGGGATTAACTAATGGAACTGATAGGACCACTTCCAAGGAAAGGTATTTCACAGGTCTTATGAGCATTCAGAGATTCTTTAATGTTACTACAGACATCTGACAAAGCCACATTTTAAATACACTACAGAAATTGTACAAAATCCCATTCTATCACTGCAACTTGATTTTTCTACTATTCCTACAAATTATTTGAAACTGATTCCATGCAATACAAGCAAAAATCTTGTCCTTCTTAATTAATCAAAAAAATTAAGAGGTTGTAACTGTAAAACATCAATGGTGTAGTGCTTTGGGCAGTAAAGTGCCCTTTCAGTAGAGTAAAACACTCAAATTTACTCAAGGAGTCTGCACCTCAGACCCTGAAAATGTGCATGGACTGACATTCAAACACTGGCTGCACACAGCCTAATTTGGAAGACACGTCCTGCCTTTTACAAAGAAGGAGCAAAGTTTAAAATTTAGTTGAATAGAGTGTAAATTTCTCCTTGTAGAGGGAGAAAATTCCTTTGAATGGCAGTTGTTTGGGCTGAGTTTGTATTCCTTCTTTCATACACTGACTCCTGGCCAACTCTTACCTTTTATCTTGTATCTTTTTAGAACTCATGATTCAACAGGGTTAACAGAGGGAAAATCAACAAGAGAGAGGCTATGGGGAGTTACTAATTTAGAATTGTTGCCACACTTTCAAATTTTACATGTAGCTTCTTTTAAAAATGGAGTTGCTATTAGAATATATAAAGCAGCAAACAACTTGTACTTCAGAGGCCTTTACAAGGCCAAGCAGTAGGACCAGGGAGAATTGCTTTAAACTGACAGGCCAGGGTTGGGTTGGATTTTGGGAAGAAATTCTTTACTGTGATGGTGAGGAGGCCCTGGCACAGGCTGCTCAGAGGAGCTGTGGCTGCCCCCATCCCTGGAAATGTCCAGAGCCAGGTTGGATGGGGCTCTGAGCAACCTGGTCCTGTGGAAGGTGTCCCTGCCCATGGCAGGATGTCTGGAACTGGATGATCTTTAAGGTGCCTTCCAGCCCAAAGCATTTTGTGATTAAGTAGGAAGAGGAGGAGGAAGATTTTTGAGGAGCAAAGCAGCAGCAAGTTAACTTGCATAGGCATGTAAATTATCAGTGTTTTGATTTTGGCATTTCTTTCCAGGGTCTTTAGGAAAGACAGTGGATGTAAAGTGATTTAATGGAGATCTATTATGACAGTTGAATGCAGAAATGTCTAAACAAAACACTGGTAAACACACATACTCTGTTTTAAACATGTCACTATAAGTGCTGTTAGCCATTGCCTTGAACAATTTTCCAGAACAACCTTTTCAGCATCACAGAAGATTACAGCATGCAACCTTTTATAAAACAAGACAGTTTATTAATTGGGACAAATAATAAGGGTCAGAAAAGTGATCTCTGGCTGTGTCAGTTGAAAAATAAATCACTGAATCTGCTTGCTGCTGCAATAAGAAAGCCTGCTGTGTGATCTATCAAATATGCATTTAGAGGTTGGGGGTTGTTGGGCTTTTTGGGAATTCATTAGAACAGCAAAACCAAAGTACCACGAGGAAATGCATTTCCTCACCACAGCT
Organism: Cettia cetti; assembly: GCA_013401135.1. Classification (NCBI taxonomy): domain Eukaryota; kingdom Metazoa; phylum Chordata; class Aves; order Passeriformes; family Sylviidae; genus Cettia; species Cettia cetti. Next base: position 4,058 of record VZUI01088376.1, on the reverse strand, counting down.
CATGAAAATGTGAGTTGTGAAGCATTTGATTCTGGTCCTGTCAAAGTCTATGGTAAGGTTTTTATTGGCTTCAGCTGAACTGGGATTGGAGCAAAAAACGAGATAACTGATCACTTCAGGTAATAAAAAGTATCATGCTCTGCCAAACTATTCACCACAATGCTGTTGCCAAACTCAGGTTAGAGTATTCCATTGTTATAATGACACCCACTTCTATTAACTAGAATGTTTCAGTCTGATCTGCCTTGAAAGTTTTATTTGAAATTTGAAAAGCATAGCAAAATTCCTCATCATTCCTGAGATTACCAGCTGTGAATAAGATAATTTATTACCTGCAGCTTATTAGCAACACTATTTGTAGCTTTAAATAAACCATCAAAGTAATTTTTAAAAAAGCCAAAACCCAGCAACAAGCCAAACTTTTCTATCCACAGTCTCTCCAGCCAACAAAAGTTTAACTGCTGCTATCCTTGCTTGTTCCATGTGGTTCAGAGAACAGGAAGGAAATTCCAGGTTTAAAAGCCATTTTCAAACACTTCGAGCATGGTCTTTCTATACTCTAAACATCTTTCAATTAATTCCTGTCACTACAAATTTATCACTATCATTTCCAGAATCGAGAACTTGCGGTATTTTCCTTCCAAAAACCTCAAGCAAAGCTTCTCAAATTACCTGCTCTTTATTTAGCTATTTTTGACTATTTCCAGTCATTTCTGAACTGTATGAACAGGTAACTAATCTTATGAACACATTTCCTTCTACTCATCTGTGAGAATATTTTGAATGTACTTGTCACTGGCTATATTTAATTCTAACTTTGATTTCAAGTGCTGTCTTTTTTTGTGTGATGAGTAGCAATATTTTAAGCTCTGCTAGAATCTACATTATTTTGTAAAACAATTTCCAAATAAACACTTACACAAATTAATCTAATTTATCCTATGATTAAAAAATGAAAAAAACTTCTGACAACCCTTTCGATTTCTTTTAAATGGAGTTGGTAACAACATGCTCTCTTCTGAAAGCAATTAAAGGGGGCTTACAAGAAAAATGGAGACAAACTTATTAGCAGGGCCTGTTATGACAGGAAAGTGGAAATGGTTTTAAACTAAATGAGGGCAGATTTAGACTAGATATAAGGAAGTTTTTTTTTTTTTTTTTTTTTTTTTTTTTTTTTTTTTAACCATAAGGGTGGTGAAACACTGGCACAGGTTGCCCAGGGAAGTTTAGGATCCATTACTGGAAACATTCAAGGTCAGGCTGGATGGGGCTCCATCTGGGAAGGTGCTCCTGCCCATGGCAGGCACTTTAAAATTCCCTTCCAACCCAAGCCATTTTACTGTTATATTCATGCCATATAGCATTTACTGGTAGAGAAAAAGGGCCATGGTTTGTTTTCTTTAACATTTGCAATTTCTGCTCTGGACAAAATCTTCCTGTTCCACTGCTCCAGTTTATCTGAGCATCTGAGGTCACTGATGATGAACTCTTCAGGACAAAAGCCAACCTAACCAGGTGTTGACCCTTCCATCTTCCCTGACTTTTGTCAGGCCTTTGGTGGGAAGATTTAATACAATGATATGGCCAAAAACACCACTTTCCTAGGGGTAGTGAAGTAAGAAAGATCCCTTCAGTGAGGATCAGAACAGGCATGCAAAATCAAGGCAGGAAACAGGAGTTCCTAATTTGGAATTGGTGATTTCAGTCTGAAGAGGAGGCACACATGATTATAGTGTGAATGGACTTCCATAGACAGGCAGAAGGACAGCTAGACAGAGCAAATATGGAGCACAGTGAATTCCACTAAATTGAAATACAGCTGATGGGATCACTTCTCATCAAGTGTCTTGGGATAACAATTCCTTATTTCACTCCTGCTCTTTTCCATAGCACCTAGACTACTGCAACACTGAAGTAGCAGGGGCCATTAGATGCAGGCACCTTGTTGCCTACATTCTGAGAGCCTCCAGGAGCTCACACTTTAAAAGGAGCAGACAGACTTCAAAGCATTTGAAAAAATATTTCTGTCTAGAAACAGGTGCAGTTCAACATAAGCTTTGAAATGTCCTCATTCTAATTTCTGAAGCAGTGCCTACTTCATTTAAGAAAAAAGAAACACCTCTGATTGCTCAGTAGTTCAAGATTCAGTTTAATTTCTCTAAAGATCAGCAAGTACCGAATACATAAACCCAGCAATGATATCCTACAAAGGAAAATATCTTCTACCAAGAGTTAAAATAAAATACTCCTTATTAAAAAGATGAGTTTGTTCAAGATCAAAGGGTTTATTTAAGGTTTTTTTTCTCCCTACATATCATTGCATATTTCTTAAACCATTCCAGTCCTTACTAAATCCCTTCATAAATCATCCAGTGAAAACATAGCTTTCTCAAGAGTGGGTGAGTGGAGGCAACACAAGTGCCAGTGGGGGCACCTTGGAAGGAGTGGAACCACATGACCAGGAGGAGGATTGGGAACACAAAGGAAATGAGACCTTCCACCTCATTGCTGCAGTGAGCTTACTACCAGCTCAATCATCTTTTGTCATGTCAGAAGTCAAGCTTTCATAGATCAACTTTAGCTCAATAAAATGAATTCTGAAGATTTTGCTTCATTTATTTGCACATATACTCAAGTTTTCAGAAAAATGCACAGAGCAGATAAGTGAAGAAATTCAAAGGAGAATATTTGCTATAAGGTTCTAAGATAGAGTGTGCTCTTTGAAAGGCAGCACTCTCTTCCCTATTCACACATATCTTAATGCCTAGCTTTATGTTTAAAGAGGCCACGTGCCAAATTAAATGCAAAATCTTATCTATTAAAGCAACTGCAATTTTCTGCTTTGGTCAGAATCACAATTACAACAACAAACAACGCAGTCAGTGATTAATAACGAGCCTAACCAAAACTCATGTTAATACTGCCTATCTGATCTACTCACTCATTCCTGCTCATGCAGGATACCACAGGCTGGCAGCAGCCAGAGCCTGCACAAAGGTGCTGCATCCATGATGTGTAGCTGTCCAACAGCGCTCAACAGGAACATGTGCAGCAGAAATCTTATTTTGTGCACTTCTCACAACGTGTCGATACATCAGACCCAATTCAGCTTTGGCCTGAACTTCTTCAAACTTCATCTGATTAGATATATTCAAGTTACTTGTTTTATTTTTGAAGCATTAGTTTTTGAAAAAGAATGTCCTCAAGTCTCCAAAACACTGTTTCCAAACAGTTGTGAGGATTCATTCTCTCAGCACAAGGCTATTTGTTAAACTTATTGCTAGAGCTTTTGTTGACAAATAGTTAGCCACTGAAAGCTAACCACTAAGATGTTTGTGTATGTTAGCAAACTATGATACTGTGATAGTTCTAAAATAAAGTACTGTTATGTGCTGAAATACAATCCTTTTTGTCCACTTGCAACAACCAAGCTGTATCTCAGACTTGCACCAGTAACTGCATGTTCTGTCTTTAACTACTTTCTTCCATCAACAACAGGGGAAGCTGCTGATCCAGCATGGGTATCTGAGTATTCTTCCATGATTCTTTTCAACCCACCAAAAATTGCCCTAAAGCATGCTAAGAATTTTGCTGCAAAGCCCAGTTTAGCTGAAAGCCTCTTAAAGGAAGAAAAAATATTTTGGCACTTAAATGCAAAGGAGCCAGAACAAGACCAACACCAGGCATCATCTGTTATGCAAAAGCAAAGTACAGGAGCAATGCTTTCTGTGAAAGAAGAGGGCACTGGGGATAGAGAGACATTGGAAAAAGAGTGTAGAGCCAGGTTTGTTGTACCTGCAGTAAAAAGGACACCAAAGGCACAGGCAGCAACTGCTGCCCCTGTGAAGAGTCACCAGATGCTGCCCCATGCACAAGGACCCCCAGTGGTGCTGTCCTGGTATTCTGACATCCATGACACTATTAAAGCTGTAACATACCATGTAGCCCTCTGCACAGCCAGTCTTGTACATCCCATCCTTCAGTGCTGCAGCTGACACTCCAGAAGGATGGGATGGCATCCAGAGGCACCTGGACAAGTTCAAGAGGTAGGCCCATGG